>OY986060.1:861188-984588 GCA_963920205.1 Stenodema calcarata | reverse complement strand
GGACGATGTAGTCAGATCTGGTGGAATTGAAGAACAGAACTTTCGCATATAAGTGCTGCCATCAGCTCCAGTCTTGGAATTGTATAAGGATCTTGACTGGAGTAACCCTAGCTTTGGCCGCTAATAGAATAACCTTCACTTCTCCATTTATCTCGGTTCTCACAAATATACAAGCGGCAAACGCGGATTTACTTGCATCATGAAAAATATGGATGGTTTTAGTTTCATTCATTGGAATCCTTCTAGAGACCCTACATTCTTCAAGAATGTTTATTCTGCGTACCCATGAGTCAAATTCTTGTTCGATTTCCAAAGGAAGTGGGTCGTCCCATCCAATGTTGAAGGCCCAAAATCTTTGAAGTAAAATTTTGGGAACAATACTAGTCGGTGCAATGAACCCAATTAGCCCGAACAGTTTCTGAGTCTAACAAAATTTCATTGATAACAAAATTCCCCTAGTTAGGAAACGTCGGTTGTTGAAAATTTGGAACATATCCCAAGTTGATCCATGCCATAGTACCACTTCAGTCCTAACACGTTGACAATTTTTGCTGGGACACTAATATAAAATTAAATTTGATGTCCAATCCCTCAAATTGAAACCACCGAAACCAAAGAGTCGTGTGGATTCTTGAATAAATACGTCTAAAATTTGCTCATTATCGCCACCAGATAGACAATTGTCCACGTAGAATGAGTGTTTTAGTTTCATGGCAGTTTCTTTCGAATCTCGTATAGGAGCATGTTCAAGAACATACTGAATTACTGCTCTACAATGTCGAAAGACAGCCAACTTACTGCCCTCCCACCATAGGAATCGAAGGGCGTTTCTATCATCAGGTTCTTTTAGTATTTGTAAAAATGCGTTTTCACTGTTTCGTTGAATCGAAACAATCGAAACACTTGGCTATCTTCTTCTTTCTGCGATAATTTAACTCCAGGTTTCTTGGAAATCTATAAAATATAATTCTCAACGAAAAGGCACAAATCACAATTGGTATAATAGGGGTATTCATGGTTTGAGTCGCGAATGTCGCGAACGTCGCGAATGTCGCGAACGTCGCTAATGTCGCAAACGTCGCGGTTGCCATGGGAAACGGGATGAGTGCGCATGCGCGGCTTGGGATTCTCGACTCGATCCGTCGAGTCGATTTTCCGGAGTCGGAGGTCTGGTAAAAATCGAGTAGCGATGGTCGAGCTTGGTCGTGAACTGCAGCAGCGCTTCCTAGCGGTGTGATAAGGAAACTTACACGGGCGTTGTCATGTGATATCGCATACTTGAGATAACAGTAGTTTAAAAAAAGCAGATCTAGTACTACATTCATCCACTCGGAGCGCTGTAACCACGATTTCACTTCGAAACTGGACGGTCATCGAAGGGGGCGTTCATGGTTCAGTCCGTTTGCGATCAGCTCGATTGCGACGATCTCGACAGTCGACTCAAACCATGAATACCCCTAATATTTTCGGATGAGGATACTCCTGAGATTTACTTCAGAAAATTTAATAAAATCCAACGTGGAAGATGCCTTTCATGACGACTGAATAAATATTAACAACTGTTAATTATTAACAGGGCATTTTTGAAGTATCACTAATCAAGTATCACTAATAGGGGTATTCAATAATCACTATATAATATATATATATATTATATATAGTGATTATATATATATACCAATTTCATATTATGAAACTATTAAAAGAAATTACAGAGGAACAAGGTTGACATTCTTTTGTTTGACAGCTGCGCTTCATGGCGACAACTGTAGACACCTCAAGCTCAACTTCAAACATGAAGCCATGAATCCAATAACAATATTAAATATTGTTTTACAATTTTTAAATATAAAATATAAATTTTACAACAGTCGTTTGTTTGGTAAATGCATAACTTTTCGCATGGTGTGGCGCTTATTAGGTAATTGCGAAATCCAAAATGCCTTTTTTGGTGAATGTCATTTAGTATATTGGGAAATAGTTTTATAACAAAAAGAGGGCGCTAATACCCAAAATAAATCGATTCTACTCGGCGGGACGAATCCAACGATACTAAAAACTAGATTTTGGAAAGTTTTTCACTAAAGAGGTATTTGTATAACGCGGTCCATTTATGTATGATGCACTCCGGACGATAACTCTAATTGGAATTGGGAAAACTTCAAATTCGGGAACGCCTAGGTTCGTAGCTGGGCAAAATCGGTCCACTCTAAAGGGAGTTTTAGGGGGGAAAATTACCCATAAATTTCCAAAATGAAAAATTCTGACAAGTGACCCCCCATTTTAAAGGTTTGCTTTTATGCTGAACACGATGGTGTCATCAAAATTGAGATATGTTATTCCGTTCTCAAACTGGAGCACTTTGAAGATGAAGAAACGTGGTTGATAATTGAGATGTTCCTGTTTGAGTCATTCCAAGGAACACTGCTGAGCAGATTGCCTTCTCATCGAAGCATTTCTCTATCACGCTGGTGATCCGGTGTACCTGATCTATCGTTGAATGCTGCTCTCTGAATCCGAATTGGTGATCAGGGATTAGATGTCATTCCTTGATTATTGATTTTAATATTTTAATATACATATTTTGTATTAATTTAAAAGGATATATTAGGGTATGTTTTTGTTTGCTTGAAATACGTTCGAACAGAGCACCCAGACCACTTATCTTTGCTTTTCTATAGTCGAACACAATCTACGTTTCTCGTAACTTATGTATTTCACAACGGGGTCTGTATTTTTGCGCACTACATTCCGCCAACACGCTTCTGTTCAGTACTCCCAATGTCTCCCCACCATCGGGCGAACCCCACAGTACTGAAATATTCAATTATTCATATTGCTCATGTTTTGCTGTCACCGTCTCTATGAGAAAATTCGTATTATTATTTCCAAATCACATACGCATTCAATGCTAAATTGTCCATATCATTCAAAATCCCTCCAACTAGGATACGGGTTCTTACTGACGGGTTAAATCACCTTCCATGATGTCAGCTGCTATACAAGGGCTACCCGCATCCATGGCCCCATTCCCTGTTCTATTCATAGAGAAAAACGGGAACAGCTGGAACAGGGAAGCTGACTTATACGTTCCTTTACACGCGTCTGTAAGGGCGTCGCTTGAGTCCATTAAAAAGAAAAAAAAACCAGCGGAAACTTACCCCCACCTACCTATCTTGAAACGTAAACCAACTAATTTTGAGGGGGGTTTAAACAATTTTTTTCTTTGGGCGATTACAATGGTTCGTTATCAAAGATAACAAACCAAAATCCGTCCGTCCGCCGTACTCCGCACTTTGCCCAGTTAACGTTGAGCTAAAATTTCGAAATTTTTGTTACGGGTTCCGACCAACCCAACAATGATCCTCGAACATTTTCATAACCCTAGGTCAAGGGGTTCAAAACAAATTATGAAATTTTGAAAATTTCAAAACTCGAAAAATTCCCATCAAACGGTATGTTTTTTATTTCATATTTAGATAGAGTTTATTCCTTAGAATTTTGAACACCATCCACAGCTTTGTACGCATCTCATTATTGTAAACGCCATTACGGCACCTGTGCAATCCACACTTCTTTATTTCAAACTTAACGATGAAATTAACGACGGCCGGAGGGATGCAGTGCAAGTGCTAATTGTAAATGCGGGAAAAGTCTGCAGATAATGCTAGTGGGAACATTTTTAGTTCAATGGGCAAGAATTCTTTGGTGCGTCGCGTTTATAGGTAGTTACTTTGCTAGTAATTACGACTTGGCTATCGAGTTAGATGATGTTGATAATTCCGGCGAAGGTGTACCTTGGTTCAATCAAAATTTTCTATCGTATCAAAACATAAATTAACGTTGTGGTTTAGCCCCTTTGGTGAAGGTCTACAAAGGAAAATGGTTCGCCCGGGAAACGAATCCATCGCCGTTGCTTGAGTTTGTTTGAAACTACCCCTTCACCGTCATGCTCGCTGTGCGTAATTAATTTTCCTTAACTTAAGATGAGTTGATACTTAATTAGGATTTCGAGTTCTTAAACGAGATGCCAAGGTGGTATCGATTAGAAAGGTAGTTCAAGCAACGGGTATCAAGGGAAAGCCTGATTCTCTTTGTTGAAGTGTTTTCTTTTCGAGTACATTTTCAAAATAACGAGTAAAAAAAGTCTAGATCCTAAATGTTAGATTAATTATAATTATCAATTATCACTAATTATTAACAATTTTATCAAGTACAAAAAATGTCTAGATCCTAAATGTTAGATTAATTATAATTATCAATTATCACTAATTATTAACAATTTTATCAAGTACCTAGTGAAAATTATTATAATTTATTGTTAGGTATTAATAATTCGTATTTATTATTAATAATAATTATTATTAATTATGATTAATTAATACGATATAATTCTGGGGTTTTTAATACTACGTCGGTAATAATTTTTCTATAAAAGAAGTACCTACCAACAAACATTCGAAATTACCTTCATTTCCGTAGCACGAAACGCACCTCAGAACAACAAACTCGACATCTCTTAAGCCATATGATGTTCCAAAGAGGTTGTTAGTATGAAAATGGACCTGTATTTCAACAGTTTGATACACGATCGTGTTGTGAGGCACAATCTTTGAGCCCTCATTGTGAACGAACGGCTGGTCGTACAAAGCTGCGGATGGTCTTAAAAAATTCTACGGAACAAACTCTATCTAAATATGAAATAAAAAACTCTGCAAATTCTTGACACAACGGTTCATTATCTTCTTTGTACAGATCACCCTTCTGTCTAGATCACTAGGTCTAAATGTCTAGATCCTAAATGTTAGATTAATTATTATTATCAATTATCACTAATTATTAACAATTTTATCAAGTACCTAGTGAAAATTATTATAATTTATTGTTAGGTATTAATAATTCGTATTTATTATTAAAAATAATAATTATTATTAATTATGATTAATTAATACGATATAATTCTGGGGTTTTTAATACTACGTCGGTAATAATTTTTCTATAAAAGAAGTACCTACCAACAAACATTCGAAATTACCTTCATTTCCGTAGCACGAAACGCACCTCAGAACAACAAACTCGACATCACTTAAGCCATATGATGATCCAAAGAGCTTGTTAGTATGAAAATGGACCTGTATTTCAACAGTTTGATTCACGATCGGGTTGTGAGGCACAATCTTTGAGCCGTCATTGTGAACGAACGGCTGGTCGTACAAAGCTGCGGATGGTCTTAAAAAATTCTACGGAACAAACTCTATCTGAATATGAAATAAAAAACATACCGTCCTATATGAATTTTTCGAGATTTGAGATTTTCAAATTTTCAAAATTCGTTTTGAACCCCTTCCCCTTCACCTAGGGTTATGAAAAGTTTCGAGGATCATTGTGCGCCGTACTTGTTGGCCTCCTGCTAGCCGTCTTACGTCATACGCTCGTGCGTCATAGGCTCTGACGCAATATTTGGCCTCCTGCCAGCAGTCTTACGTCATACACTCGTGCGTCATAGGCTCTGACGTACTTGTTGGCCACCTGCCAGCCGTCTTACGTCATACGCTCGTGCGTAATAGGCTCTGACGCACTTGTTGGTCTCCTGCCAGCCGTCTTACGTCATACGCTCGTGCGTCATAGGCTCTGACGCACTAGTTATCCTGCCAGCCGTCTTACGTCATACGCTCGTGCGTCATAGGCTCTGACGCACTAGTTATCCTGCCAGCCGTCTTACGTCATACGCTCGTGCGTCATAGGCTCTGACGTACTTGTTGGCCTCCTGCCAGCCGTCTTACGTCATATGCTCGTGCGTCATAGGCTCTGACGTACTTGTTGGCCTCCTGCCAGCCGTTTTACGTCATACGCTCGTGCGTCATAGTCTCTGACGTAATGGCCCGCCGGTCGCTTGTGTTCTGACGTGATCTGAGGGAAAGGGTGAATCAAGGGAACAAATTTTTCCCGTTTCAGTTTATGTGCCAAAGCAAAGACATGAAAATGTCAAAAAAATGTGTAAATAGGTACCTAAGCCCAACTGTAATGTCAATTTTCTGACAATGAGTTTTCGACTATAGTTTTCATACCTTTTTACTTAAGTACTTATTGCAATTTGAGACAGATAATGAGCTGTTTGCAAAAAAAAAGTCTGATAACTACTTTATTACATCTTATTAATCTATTTTCAAGTTCCGATTCACAGTTGAATGTATTTTATTTAGATGTCGTACCTAAAATTCGAAAACGATGGAATGACGAAACCTGTCGAGTACTGACTCAAGTGACACTGTCGACTTCTAACACATGTAGGTCGACTACTAGTGCAAAACCATGTCGACTACTGAAGAAAATGTTGGTCACTGGTATCGACTACTACCTAGAGCATTGGGATTTTTTACAAAACTTGTTTTTCCCTTTTCAAACCATGTTGAATAATATTTCCCGCTGCCAGGTCTTTTAGGGAAGGATCTTGGGTACACAATGAACAGGTTTGCAATGAGAAAGAAACCGAGTGAATATTGAAATGTCATCCATTTCTGACCTATATTTAAAATTTCAAGTATCTAGCTCATCATCAAAATTTAATTTGTTTAAACAAATAGGTATTATTTAAACAATTTTACAGACAAGAAACCGAGTGAATATTGCATTGTGATCCAGTTCTGACCTATTTTTAAAATTTCAAGTCAATAGCTCAGCATCAAAATTTAATTTGTATTATTACAAAAAGGTATTATTTAAACAATTTTACAGATGAGAAACCGAGTGAATATTGCAATGTGGTCTATCCCCGACTGACGGTTACAATTTCTAGACTGTAGTTTACCTGGAAGATGAAACACTAGGTCTAAATGTCTAGATCCTAAATGTTAGATTAATTATTATTATCAATTTTATCAAGTACCTAGTGAAAATTATTATAATTTATTGTTTGGTATTAATAATTTGTATTTATTATTAATAATTATTATTATTAATTATGAATAATTAATACGATATAATTCTGGGGTTTTAATTACTACGTCGGTAATAATTTTTCTATAAAAGAAGTAGGTGCCTACTGTGCCTACTATCCTAAATGTTAGATTAATTATTAATATCAATTATCACTAATTATTAACAATTTTATTAAGTACCAAGTGAAAATTATTATAATTTATTGTTAGGTATTAATAATTCGTATTTATTATTAATAATAATTATTATTAATTATGATCAATTAATACGATATAATTCTGGGGTTTTTAATACTACGTCGGTAATAATTTTTCTATAAAAGAAGTACCTACCAACAAACATTCGAAATTACCTTCATTTCCGTAACACGAAACGCACCTCAGAACAACAAACTCGACTTAACTTAAGCCATATGATGTTCCAAAGAGCTTGTTAGTATGAAAATGGACCTGTATTTCAACAGTTTGAGTCACGATCGTGTTGTGAGGCACAATCTTTGAGCCGTCATTGTGAACGAACGGCTAGTCCTACAAAGCTGCGGATGGTCTTAAAAAATTCTACGGAACAAACTCTATCTAAATATGAAATAAAAAACATACCGTTCTATATGAATTTTTCGAGATATGAGATTTTCAAATTTTCAAAATTTGTTTTGAACCCCTTCCCCTTGACCTAGGGTTCTGAAAAGTTTCGAGGACCATTGTGGGGTTGGTAGAAACCCATAAAAAAAATTTCGTAATTTTAACTCAACGCTAACTGGGCAAAGTGGCGCGGACGGCGTACGGCGGACGGCGTACGGCGGACGGACGGATTTTTGGTTTATTATCTTCGATAATGAACCATTGGAATCGCCCAAAGAAAAAAATTTTTTAACCCCCCCTCAAAATTTGTTGGTTTACGTTTCAAGATACGTAGATTCAGAAAATCGAATAAAAAAAAAATCCGTCCGTCCGCCGTACGCCGTACGCCGTACGCCGTACGCCGTACGCCGTACGCCGTCCGCCGTCCGCCGTCCGCCGTACGCCGTCCGCGCCACTTTGCCCAGTTAGCGTTGAGTTAAAATTACGAAATTTTTTTATGGGTTTCGACCAACCCCACAATGGTCCTCGAAACTTTTCATAACCCTAGGTCAAGGGGAAGGGGTTCAAAACGAATTTTGAAATTTTGAAAAATTTCATATCTCGAAAAATTCATATAGAACGGTATGTTTTTTATTTCATATTTAGATAGAGTTTGTTCCGTAGAATTTTTTAAGACCATCCGCAGCTTTGTACGACCAGCCGTTCGTTCACAATGACGGCTCAAAGATTGTGCCTCACTACAGGATCGTGAATCAAACTGTTGAAATACAGGTCCATTTTCATACTAACAAGCTCTTTGGAACATCATATGGCTTAAGTTATGTCGAGTTTGTTGTTCTGAGGTGCGTTTCGTGCTACGGAAATGAAGGTAATTTCGAATGTTTGTTGGTAGGTACTTCTTTTATAGAAAAATAATTACCGACGTAGTATTAAAAACCCCAGAATTATATCGTATTAATTAATCATAATTAATAATAATTATTATTAATAATAAATACAAATTATTAATACCTAACAATAAATTATAATAATTTTCACAAGATACTTGATAAAATTGTTAATAATTAGTGATAATGGATAATAATAATTACCTAATCTAACATTTAGGATCTAGACATTTAGACCTAGTGATCTAGACAGAAGGGTGATCTGTACAAAGAAGATAATGAACCGTTGTTTTTTATTCGATTTTCTGAATCTACGTATCTTGAAACGTAAACCAACAAATTTTGAGGGGGGGTTAAAAAAATTTTTTCTTTGGGCGATTCCAATGGTTCATTATCGAAGATAATAAACCAACATACCGTTCTATATGAATTTTTCGAGATATGGAATTTTCAAAATTTCAAAATTCGTTTTGAACCCCTTCCCCTTGACCTAGGGTTATGAAAAGTTTCGAGGACCATTGTGGGGCTGGTCCAAACCCAGAAACCAAATTTCGTAATTTTAGCTCAACGCTAACTGGGCAAAGTGGCGCGGACGGCGGACGGCGTACGGCGTACGGCGGACGGCGTACGGCGTACGGCGTACGGCGGACGGACGGATTTTTTTTTATTCGATTTTCTGAATCTACGTATCTTGAAACGTAAACCAACAAATTTTGAGGGGGGGTTAAAAAATTTTTTTTCTTTGGGCGATTCCAATGGTTCATTATCGAAGATAATAAACCAAAAAGTGACAGGCGAAGGGATAAAAGGCCCTTTTGGTTTATTATCTTCGATAATGAACCATTGGAATCGCCCAAAGAAAAATTTTTTTTAACCCCCCCTCAAAATTTGTTGGTTTACGTTTCAAGATACGTAGATTCAGAAAAACGAATAAAAAAAATCCGTCCGTCCGCCGTACGCCGTCCGCGCCACTTTGCCCAGTTATCCTAAGAAAGCTCCTGGCTTTGATCTTATCACAGGAAAGATTCTGCACCAGTTACCTCGAAAAGCTATTGTCAAAATCACCCAAATCATTAACGCTGCCATCAAACATCGGTATGTACCCCAGCTATGGAAGATGGCGGAGATCATCATGATACAAAAACCTGGTAAGCCAGCTGATCAAATAACATCTTACAGGCCCATCTCACTGTTGCCTGTGCTATCCAAAGTTTTCGAAAAATTAATCAGTAAGAGACTCCTCGGCATAATTGAAGAACGGAAGCTAATTCCCAAGCATCAATTCGGATTTCGACGTCAGCACTCGACCATAGATCAAGTCCATCGAATCGTCAATATCATTGAAGAAGCGCTGGAGCAAAAGAAAGTCTGTTCGGCTATCTTTCTTGACGTAGCTCAGGCTTTTGATAAAGTGTGGCACGAAGGCCTAAAACATAAACTCAAAAAGATGCTTCCCATCCATTACGTGGATCTACTGGATTCCTACTTGTCAAAGAGGTATTACCGCATCAAACAAGATGAAGCGTATTCAGATCCAAAAATAGTTAACGCTGGTGTCCCACAAGGCAGTGTGTTAGGCCCCCTCCTATACATACTGTACACGAGCGACCTACCGGACCTAGAATGCAACACAACAGCAACTTTTGCAGACGACACTGCGGTTCTCTCGGTTGGGGAGAACAACAATGAATCTATCAGCAAACTGAACAGATCAATCTCCAAAATCACTCGCTGGACCGCTAAGTGGAGAATCAAACTGAACGAGACAAAGTCGGTGCACATTGATTTCACCAACCGTAAGATCAACTACATCCCGGCTTTTCTCAACAATGTGGTGATTCCCTACTCGAATCACGCCAAATACCTGGGCATGACGCTAGACGCCAAGCTCCGGTGGAAAGAACACGTCAAAAAGAAAAAGACAGAACTTGTCTTAAAATTCAGGAAAATGTACTGGCTCATCGGCCGGCGATCAAAAATGTCACTTCAAAATAAACTGCTTCTGTACACTCAAGTACTTAGGCCTTCGTGGGTCTACGGAGCACAACTGTGGGGCTGTACGGCTCTATCAAACAGGCAGATGATACAACGCTTTCAGAATACCGTACTACGATGCATAACCAATGCGCCGTGGTATATCCGCAACGACGCTCTACATCGCGACCTTGAGATGGAAAGCATTGACCAAGTGATAAAGCAGCGCGCTAACGCTCATCTTGAGAGACTTAAAAACCATGTCAATGAAGAAGTTGTCCAGCTTCTCGAAGTACATGAGTTGACGCGGCGCCTCAAGCGCACTAAACCACATGAGCTTGTGTAGGGAGTGAGTGTGTGCAATAAATCATAAAGACAAAGGACTAAGTTATGTATCGTTAGCCCTAAATGCCAAGTATTGTAATATAATTAGGTCAGACGAATATTGTTAATGAGATCTATATCTTGGAGCAATAATAAAATATATATTAGAAAAAAAAAAAAAAAAAAAACTTTGCCCAGTTAGCGTTGAGTTAAAATTACGAAATTTTTTTTTATGGGTTTCGACCAACCCCACAATGGTCCTCGAAACTTTTCATAACCCTAGGTCAAGGGGAAGGGGTTCAAAACGAATTTTGAAATTTTAAAAATTTCTTATCTCGAAAAATTCATATAGAACGGTATGTTTTTTATTTCATATTTAGATAGCGTTTGTTCCGTAGAATTTTTTAAGACCATCCGCAGCTTTGTACGACCAGCCGTTCGTTCACAATGACGGCTCAAAGATTGTGCCTCACAACACGATCGTGAATCAAACTGTTGAAATACAGGTCCATTTTCATACTAACAAGCTCTTTGGAACATCATATGGCTTAAGTGATGTCGAGTTTGTTGTTCTGAGGTGCGTTTCGTGCTACGGAAATGAAGGTAATTTCGAATGTTTGTTGGTAGGTACTTCTTTTATAGAAAAATTATTACCGACGTAGTATTAAAAACCCCAGAATTATATCGTATTATTTAATCATAATTAATAATAATTATTATCAATAATAAATACGAATGATTAATACCTAACAATAAATTATAATAATTTTCACTAGGTACTTGATAAAATTATTAATAATTAGGTAGTGATAATTGATAATAATAATTAATCTAAAATTTAGGATCTAGACATATAGACCTAGTGATCTAGACAGAAGGGTGATCTGTACAAAGAAGATAATGAACCGTTGTGTCAAGAATTTGCAGAGTTTTTTCTTTATAAAAGCTCAACACTATTAAAGCCTTTTAAGACCTCAGAGTTGCT
Source organism: Stenodema calcarata (assembly GCA_963920205.1). NCBI lineage: Eukaryota > Metazoa > Arthropoda > Insecta > Hemiptera > Miridae > Stenodema > Stenodema calcarata. The sequence continues at coordinate 972,898 of OY986060.1, read as the reverse complement.
TCTAGGGTGGTTTTTGTGTCGGTGGACGAGGATTGACTATGGGTGGATGGGGGGACCAATCAAAGCGCTTGGCAGCCTCTGTTTGCCTCAAAGAGTCCTCACAAACGGTTCTGAAACCTGGACCTAAAATGGTTTGTTTTCACGTTCGGCGTGGAGGGGGACAAGGAATTAAATGCCTTTCTACCACGAGCTGGAAAGCGAAGGAAAAAAACTCCAAAATGAAGTAAATGGTGGTGGTACTTCACAAGCGGGCTTCCCAATACAGGTCTTGACTTGACGTTCCGAGAACACATCAGTCGTTCAGACGTGATAAAGCGCGGAAGACGTTTATGCCGAATCCAGGTCCTCGTTTTAAATTAGGTTCTCGTGCACACTATTATTTTTATAATGATGGTAATGGAAGGCTGGCTCCATGCAACCAACTGAACATAATATGCAAAACCATGTTAGCCCTTGAACGAATTACCTAAAAATTTAAGGCAACCTTAAACGTAGGTAGTTGAGCGCGATGGGTCGTTCATCAAGCAAAGTAGGTTGCCTGAGTGGCACTCAGGGTTAATTTTCGTTCAAACCGTATTACACCCCACCTTCCTCTTCCCTCCTCTTCGGCCCTGCTAATTCCTCCGGCTGCGTCTTAGATAAAACTCCGGAGGGCAGCTTTTCCTTTTAAGGCATTCCTAAGTTTTCTAAAAGGATTTCACATCCTGTTTGAGGGACGCTAATGGAGAAAGCGGTCCGCGGGTTAATCCGCTCTGACAAGTTTAGGCTTGTAACACTACAAGTTGTGAGCGAAGGCGTATTTATACCCCTTTTATAAAAGGGTCGTTTTCTTTGTATAATCTGTGAATCCAACTTGAAATTCGAATTTCAATCGATGTTGTGAGAATGACAACAGTACAACAAAACTATACCTATCTACCGTAAAATATCCTTACTATAATATAAGTTGCTATATTATAGTAACTTTGCTACATCTACCGTTCTTGTGTCTGTCAAGTCCTAAGTTTTGGATCTGGAGCCGAACCGTACACTTTAGGAGTCGGTTGTGTGCGTTTGGAAATGGTAACAGCCCAGCTAGATTGTGTTGTTCAGTGAGGATCATTTGTACCGTATCATTGATCTGTACAAAGAAGATAATGAACCGTTGTGTCAAGAGTGTCCATATTTAGATAGAGTTTATTTTTTTTAGAATTTTTTATGACCATCCACAGGTCTGTTTTCAGTAGGTCCAATGCTGTAATCATTCTTCTTCCCAGTAACATTTCCCCTGGGCTTCTCCCCGTTGTACGTTGTGCCGTAATCCTGAATGAAAATAATACTTTTTGTAACCTCAAATGTAGATCATCTCCTTGTCCTTTAGAAGCTTCCATCCGCTGTTTCGGCCAGCCCATTTGATCGAGGGTGGTACGGAGTGCAGCGAACATGTGCGATGCCATTGTCGGATAGAAAATTTTCAAATTCATGAGACACAAACTGTGGCCCATTGTCGGAAACATCAGTGCTGGTAAACATTATCGAGCAAATAACTCTCTCAAATGTGTGATCGTAGCAGATGATGTCATCCGATGAGTTTGCACTACCTCCAACCATTTTGAAGTAACATCTATCACCTATAACCAATACTCCTCAGCGTACTCTAAACAATCGATATGTAGTCGAGTCCATGGTTTTTCGGGCACATTCCATGAAAATAAAGGAGTCATTGCATCCTGGGGCTTGCATTCCTGGCATGATGCACACCTTTTTACAAAATTTTCCAAATCTATATTCATTTGCGCTAAATCTTTCATACCCACTATTCCAGGATGTCCTTGGTGCAAATGCTGCATTACTATATTTCCTAAAGATTGTGGGATGACAATGCGCCGTTTCTAGTAAACAGTATTTTAGCTTCATACGACAATTCCGATCTTTTTTCGAAATAAGTGAGCAACTCTGCAGGAATATAGTTTTTTTTCTGGTCATCCTCTTTCTATACACAAAGTTACTTCGATCAATTTTGCATCCTTCTTTACCTCCATCTTCAACCTAGTTTTATTTAGGTAACGCCATACTTTCTAATTTTATCTGATGGACTGCGATGCCGTATTGTAAAACTCCTTCTTCTGATTCCTCCTCGTGCGTTTAGAGAACAGGTACCAACAAGAAATAATTTGTTTGGGTTAAAATATTTTCAATGATTATTATTACTATTATATTCCTCCATGTGATATACTACAAAATTCAACAAAATTTCAACAAAAAATTCTTTCTTTTTAAATTTGAAGTTTTTTTTAATTCAAACATTTTTGAATGTTTTGATGTTTTGAATTTTTGAACCATCACCATATTGAACCACCATCATATTAAGAAAGTATCACTGTACCAATGTAAAAAGATGTTATATCTCCCCCAAAAAAACTCAGTTTTAAAAGCTGGCCCGCCAAAAAACCTCCGCAGCCGCAAAAAGGAATGATATCTATTTCGCACCTCGCTGAGAGTGCTTATAGAAACCTGGTCCTCCCTACTACCCCTAACCACCACCACCAATGTTTTCCTGTTCCCACAACCCCCCTTTCACCCTCCTCTGTTTTCTTTGTTGTACCTGCAGGGAGCTTTTCGCTTCTTTCAATGCTTTTTTGCCAGATGAACAATCCTGAATTGAAGCATTACTTCACAGTAGTTGTACCACCACTGATTACTCGTGACCACCAGTAGTAGGTACTTTTATAATTCTTGAACGCCTTGCTTTTGCGATGTCAGCCAGCCTGAAAAGGCTCATTACTGTACTGATGTCCCACCACTAAGTACTCATCACCACCACTACTACATGCATCCTCTAATTATTAGAAGCCTTGCAAGAAGTTCCCGCCAACACTATTGAAAGAAGCAAAAAGCTCCCTGCAGGTGCAACAGAGGAAACAGAGGAGGGTGAAAGGGGGGTTGTGGGAAGAAGACGGGGAACAGGAAAACATGGTGGTGTTTAGGGGTAGGAGGATCAGGATCAGGTTTCTATTTGCACACTCAACAGCGATGTGCGTAGCACCGAGCATCCTGTATATATACGTGGTTGGCAGGCAAAATGGATGTCATTCCTTTTTGCGGCTGCGGAGGTTTTTTGGCGGGCCAGTTTTCACAACGGAATGGTTTTTGGGAGGATAACCGTTACTCAACGAGAGCTTACTTACATACATTCTCCCACGCTAACCTAATTCGAAGTCACGGTAGTGGATAAAAAAAAGTTTTGAAAACTAATCAAATTATCAAGTCGTTAACAAACTCGTTGAAGGCCTAAACTGAAGCTCCATGAAATGAATATTCAGATCCGACCATAGCTAACTAACTCGCTATGTAATAAGGAGTTGTTAGTTCTATTTGCTGACCTCCCAGCTCCGTTGATTAACCGTATTCCTCCAACATCGAATCGTTTAACTATAACACCCAGCTTTCCGGCTATTACATAACCCAAACGAAAATCGGACAGGCCCATTTGTGTCGAAGTTGATCATATCACGAGATTACAGTTAGGGGTTTCAAGGTAAGTACATTAGATTGAAGCCATTTCAGCTGCGATGGTATCGTCACATAAATTATACGATAATATTATGTTGTATGCTGCAGTGTTTGAGAATGCATTTATGATAATATCATAAATGAATATTATTCATGTAAAATTTTTCGACGGGTGAATGGCAGTATACTATTATAGTATTAGAGAAATTGAATGAAAGAACTCCTTAGAAAACTCACGGCATTACCGCTGTTATTTCGGTGAACAGGGAGCCGGAGATGCTCTACCAGGATAGTCGCGGCTTCTAACTTTTGCGTACGCCCGCTCCTGGCGGTACACTTCTCCCTTCTCTTTTCGCAAATGATCCTCACTGAACAACACAATCTAGCTGGGCTGTTACCATTTCCAAACGCGCACAACCGACTCCTAAAGTGTACGGTTCGGCTCCAGATCCAAAACTTAGGACTTGACAGACACAAGAACGGTAGATATAGCAAAGTTACTATAATATAGTAACTTATATTATAGTAAGGATATTTTACGGTAGATATAGTTCTGTTGTACTGTTGTCATTCTCACAACATCGATTGAAATTCCCTCAAACAGGATGTGAAATCCTTTTAGAAAACTTAGGAATGCCTTAAAAGGAAAAGCTGCCCTCCGGAGTTTTATCTAAGACGCAGCCGGAGGAATTAGCAGGGCCGAAGAGGAGGGAAGAGGAAGGTGGGGTGTAATACGGTTTGAACGAAAATTAACCCTGAGTGCCACTCAGGCAACCTACTTTGCTTGATGAACGTCCCATCGCGCTCAACTACCTACCTACGTTTAAGGTTGCCTTAAATTTTTAGGTAATTCGTTCAAGGGCTAATTCGTTCATGGTTGTGCATATTATGTTCAGTTGGTTGCATGGAGCCAGCCTTCCATTACCCATCATTATAAAAATAATAGTGTGCACGAGAACCTAATTTAAAACCTACTACCGACTGCTCCCAACAAAGTGACTAGAATAGAGTGAAAGCAGTCGAAAGAACGAGGACCTGGATTCGGCATAAACGTCTTCCGCGCTTTATCACGTCTGAACGACTGATGTGTTCTCGGAACGTCAAGTCAAGACCTGTATTGGGAAGCCCACTTGTGAAGTACTACCACCATTTACTTCATTTTGGAGTTTTTTCCTTCGCTTTCCAGCTCGTGGTAGGAAGGCATTTAATTCCTTGTCCCCCTCCACGCCGAACGTGAAAACAAACCATTTCAGGTCCAGGTTTCAGAGCGGTTTGTGAGGACTCTTTGAGGCAAACAGAGGCTGCCAAGCGCTTTGATTGGTCCCCCCATCCACCCATAGTCAATCCTCGTCCACCGACACAAAAACCACCCTAGAAGCAACTCTGAGGTCTTAAAAGGCTTTAATAGTGTTGAGCTTTTATAAAGAAAAAAGGGCCTTTTATCCCTTCGCCTGTCACTTTTTCTACTCGTTATTTTGAAAATGTACCTACTCGAAAAGAAAACACTTCAACAAAGAGAATCAGGCTTTCCCTTGATGCCCGTTGCTTGAACTACCTTTCTAATCGATACCACCTTGGCATCTCGTTTAAGAACTTGAAACCCTAATTAAATATCAACTCATCTTAAGTTAAGGAAAATTAATTACGCACAGCGAGCATGACGGTAAAGGAAGGGGTAGTTTCAAACAAACTCTAGCAACGGCGATGGATTCGTTTCCCGGGCGAACCATTTTCCTATGTAGACCTTCATCAAAGGGGTTAAACCACAACTAGAAGTTTAGCTTTAGAGGTTTACTTTTCTCACCTCCTTTTTTTTCCATTTCGAGGGAATATTATAGTAGGCACAAATGAGAAGTGTAGCGAAACGATAGATAGACCCGTAGGTTAAAATAATCGGTACCTAATCAAGAAGGTATCTATAAAGTGTCTTAGCAGACAAATACTAATATACGGAGAATAAATTTTCGAAATTTCTTACGTTGGGCGCCATTTAATTATATCTGTGACGGTAGAACGTGGGGGTGAACCCACATTAAAAGGAAAACAAAACTAAACTAGAATTTGAAATAAAGGAAATAATGTATCTTTTGAATAGGCACTTCATTTCGTGCAAAACGGTAAACAAATAAAATCAATTCAACAACTTCACAGATATAATCAAACTGAAATGAAACTGATAGAAAATAAAGCGTGATCCTACAAATTTCCAACGTCCATGGAAATGAAAAAAACTTATATATAAAACTTATATATATATTCCCGATTACGACAACCCGTTTTAAATTTTTTCCCGAAATCGACTTAATTTTATAACAGTTATATATATAACTCATGTGCACCAGCTTAGCTTACTCCACCAGCGTCTACGACGCGGATAGCATACTGCTGACTAGGTTAAACTGAGGTGTTAGAGGTATTAAATAGGAGGCGCGCCCTGCGTGGCTTCAGTTAGAGTTGCGCCGTTGTACGTCTACCTTCGCTGTCATATAGTGAGCTGTGCTCTCAGTCCGTTGATCAAATAAACATTTTTTTAAAAGTCTTCTTTCGGTGATCCGAACTTCACTGGCGCAGTCTTCCGGACAATCAGCGGAATTTTTCGATTAACACCGAAAAATTGGCTCGACGAACCTACCACACCAGGCCAACTCAACTCCTCACAGAAGCCGCTTACCAGGATCTCCGACCCAGGATGAACCACGCTGTACTTCTGTGAGTTACAATATAATTAAATACTTCATCAAGATCCAAATACCAATTTCACACCAATTTTAACGACTCCGAAGTTAAATTGGAACAGCTCTTTCAACGACTCGCACTTGAGAGCCCTTAGTAACAATCATCGAGCGGACAACTGCGTTTCCCGACTCCACATTTCATTTTAAATATCAATCAGAACGACTCCGAAGTTCTATTGTAATAAACTCCTCCAACGACTCGCACTTGGGAGCCCGTAAGAAAACGTTATCGAGAGACAACTTCGTTGCCGACTCGAGAATTATCTCCTCCAACGACCTTGCCCCTGGGAGACCCTTTAAACCCTCATCCACATTCAACGCTCAGCCGAGCTCGCATTTTTCGCGACATCCGCCAACCGCGACCTTGACCAGACTCAGCGTATTTTTAATCTTTATTATTAAGATTTTACTTATAAGATTTTTAACCTTTATGATTATTTGTTCTTGTCTGTATAGTTCGTAAGTAATCTAAGATTGAATTTTGTGTCGACGCTTAACCCCAAATCAAAAATTCCCAAATCGTTGAAGAAATACCTTCACTCGAGGGTATTCCCTAAATTCTCTACTAACTTACCGAACATTGAAGAAACCCCTCCCATAATGGAACAAGCAGGTCCCAATAACGGAAACCCCCAAAATGAGCAGTGGACTGCAGAAAAAATCATAGGGTCACAACAGTCCCAAATTTCAGAACTGACGACCTTAGTCAGATCTCTCATGGTCCAACAAGTAATAACCGAAGGAAGCCGAAACACCCTATCCAAACAAATGATAGACTTAATTCCCACGTTCGACGGACAACTAGAAGGAGTAAAACCCTTCCTAGAGGTCACACAAAAGCTTTACGATGAATTTTTCGACCGGACAAACCCTGACTCCTTTTCCAATTTCACACTAATCTCGGCTATCAAGTCAAAAATCGTATCCCCAGCTGCTGAGCTAATAGCAGCCAGCGACTGTTCGTCATACGAGGAAATAAAAGTAGCAATCCTCGGAGGATTCGAAGATAAGCGGGATGAACAAACCTTACTGATTCAATTAACACATTTAAGATAACAAGACGGAGAGGACCCTTTTAAATTCCACGACCGACTTTCAAAATTATTGCGATTACTGTTAGGATATGTTAGAGCTCACGAACCCCCAAACAGTGCGGACGTCTTATCTGCGCACTATCAAAAACTATCGCTACGAGTGTTTCTGATGCATCTAAGGGATCCACTCGGTTCTAACCTTAGGGCTAGGAACCCCGAATCCCTCAGTCACGCGCTGGGACTCCTTACAAATGACTATCAGATGATGGCCAACCCCTATAAGAAACCCGTAACACACAACTCAGCCCCACGCCCTCAGCTAAATTCTTTCGCTCGCCCCCAATCTTATAATCCTGCCCCTATGAACAATTTTAAAAGATTCACCCCCCAACCGTTTAAACCAAGTTACCAGCCAAATAACAGTTCCCCCGACCATCAAAAACAGCAACAGGTAATACCTAAACCCCCTTCAGGGAATCTTGCTCAACGTGCCCCCTCCGGAAACCTCACCCAACGGCCCCAACAACGCCCCTGGCAGCCCTGGCGACCGTTCCCCCAACAGAATCAGAACTTTAGAGGGAACCCGAGGTCCCACATGAGCTGGCAAACAACGCCAAACTATCATCAAATCAATGAGGACGGCTACACTAACGAACAACCCCCTGACGAACAATTTTATTACGAGACGAACGACGACTCGGAAAATAACCCCGCACCTGACCAACCTAAAGAAGAACAAGAGGCTGATTTTTTAGACGAAACCGGCCTCGAATCCCCGAATACATCTTAATGAATTTAGAGAAAAAAACTATACTCGAACTCCCCTACATCATATGCCCAAAATCTAACCTTCGCTTTCTTATTGACACTCTTCTTCTTGGAGTGCCGTATCCGAATTTCGGACGTTGGCGACCTCTCACATATAATCCTGTGATGCACGTCTTCACAAGTTATACGGGACCTACAGTTTATCGCCGGTTCCGAACGGCACTATTTGAGAGGCTGTACTAGGCAAATGATACTGGTGGTAGTTTGCCATTGCTTTCCACCAGGTGACCGCCGCAACGGCTAAGTATGTGAAAAATCCTTTCACGCCAGCGGGTATTGAACCCAAGATCTTACGCATCGCGGACAGACGCGCTTGTCCACGAGGCTACCGGCGGCCACTTATTGACACTGGCTCTACTAAATCATACGTAAACTCTACCATAGCTGAAAACCTCTTCTCAGACAAGATAAAATCCAACCCTTTCACTGTCCGCACTGCCCACGGATGTACCGAAGGTCGCTTCACGACTTTAATACCCTTAGGACCCCTATTCGACAGAAAACATTTGAATCACCAATTCAGAATTTTTGATTTTCACTCTAAATTCGATTGTCTCATCGGATTGGATATAATTAAAAAACTTGGTTGCTCTCTCGACTTTGTGAACCATGTACTCACGACTCCCCACGGGACAATAAAACTTCAATACCTAGGCTCAGAGTGTGCCGACCTCCATCTCATAGATGCCCGGTCCGTTCAAAAAATCAAGGTCCGAGTTAACATCGAGCAGGGAGAAGCCATAATCCCTTACACCAAGATTGGCAAATTGGAAATTCCCGAAAGCATAGTAAAAATCAAAGACTTTGAAGCCACTGTAAGCATTTCAAACCCCGAACCTAAAGTCACTAAATTTGCCCAAATTGCCCCTCTCAAAGTAGACACTCTCTCACCCCCGACTCACACACAAACAGCACAAGATTTAAATCACTTTTGGGACGAAACGTTCAAATTCAACCTACAAGACCTCAAAATGAACCACATGAATGAGAACGAGAAAAGAGCAATTTCCGAGTTAGTACAGAAATTCCCTGACATCTTTAGCTACGAACATCAACCACTAACTCACACTACTGAAATCCAACACTACATACAAACTCATCACGAAATACCGATTTATACCAGGAACTACCGTTTCCCTGAAGCCTACCGCCACGAAGTAGACCGGCAAGTACAAGAAATGTTGGATCAAGGAATCGTAACTCATTCCACGAGTCCTTACAACGCTCCAATTTTTCTCGTACCCAAAAAGGCAATCCCTGGTAGCCCTCCTAACGCTCCACCTCGTTGCCGCCTAGTTGTTGACTACCGCGGACTGAACGACGTAACAATTCCCGACAAATACCCATTACCGCCAATAACCGAACTCCTTGACAAATTAGGCAGAAGTCAATATTTTTCCGTGATAGATCTTCGTGCAGGTTTCCATCAAATACCTATGGAAAAGAGTTCACAAGCAAAAACCGCCTTCAGCACCCCCTCATATCATTTAGAATTTAAAAGAATGCCATTCGGATTACGAAACGCCCCCAGCACGTTCCAACGATTAATGGACAACATAATGCGATCAGCTGGCCATTACTCATGCGTATATATGGACGATGTGATAGTGTTTAGCGCCTCCCTTGAGGAACACATTAAACACCTTCACGAAGTATTTAGACGCTTGAGAAATGCTAACCTGAAAGCGCAACTAGCTAAGTGCGACTTTTTTCGAAAGGAAGTCGCCTACTTAGGGCATGTAATCACCGATCATGGAGTAAAACCTAACCCGGAAAAAATTAATTGCATTCTAAATTTCCCTATTCCCAAAACTCCAACTCAAATCAAATCCTTCCTAGGACTCCTAGGATACTACCGTCGCTTTATTCCAGACTTTGCGGGAGTAACCAAACCAATGACCCGCTGCCTTAAAAAGGGTTACAAAATTGATATTACAGACCCTGACTACATTGCCTGTTTCGAACGATGCAAGCAATTACTGACTAACGAACCCATACTGAAATACCCGGACTTTAACAAAGAATTTCGATTAACCACCGACGCCTCTAACGTAGCTATCGGAGCCGTACAATCCCAAATAACAGACGGACAAGACTTACCTATTGCATATGCTAGCCGTACCCTGAATGACACAGAGAGACGACTGTCCACTATAGAACGCGAATTGCTGGCCATAGTCTGGGGAATTCACCATTTCAGACCCTACTTATTCGGACGACGATTCAAAGTCCTTAGTGACCACCAACCATTACAATGGCTCCATTCCATCAAATAACCTAGTTCGAAACTGTTCAAATGGAAGACACGACTGGCAGCCTACGATTTCGAAATCCTATACAAAAAAGGATCAGCCAACGCTAACGCAGATGCCCTGTCCAGAATAGAATTGTCGAACCTGTCCGAAAACGAAACATCGTGCCCTGACGAACCCGACCTTGTTTTAGAAGATTTCTTCTCTAAACTTAGCCCCGACGAACAAGAAATAGTTAACCGGCTTCCTCTTGGCCCAGGATCCGTATACGTTAACGTATCGGAAAACGAATCGGATGTGGATCAAACCATACACTCTAACGCGTTAGGAAACACTTCTGTAACCATCCCAATTAGGGATAGCCCAGTCAATAAATTACGACACCAAATCATAGTAAAATCAACAAACCTCCCCATGCCAAACGCCACCACTATAGAAAAAATATTCGACAATAGAACTAGAATCACAGTACGGATCTCCAAAACCCACGCTGAACAAGAAATAATTAAATTCGTCAAGGAACACTTAATGCCCAAAATTAAATACGGAATATATTTTGAAGACGACCTATACATAATGTTCACCCGTGTACTCAGCAAAATATTTACAAACAGTCAACTCTCCCTAGCGAAATATTCAAGTTTACTAACAGACGTATTTGGAACTAACCAACAGACAGACATCATACGCAAATACCATGAAGGTCTAACTAACCACCGTGGTATAGACGAAACTCACAAACACCTCGTACGGACTTATTACTGGCCCGATATGAGACAATCCATCCAGAAATTCATCAACAATTGTGAGTTATGCGTACGCGCCAAATACGATCGTGCCCCATTAAAACTAAAATACAACGTCACACCAACAGCATCCAAACCTTTAGAAACTCTGTTCATCGACGTCCTTACCCTCGATAAAACCAAGTTCTTAACCGTCGTAGACCAATTCTCTAAATTCGCTCAAGCCTATCCCCTCAAATCAACTAGTGCGATAGACATCATGGACGCTCCCCTACACCATTGCACTCATCACGGAATACCCAAGACTATCTCCCTTGACAACGCACCCGAATTCCATTCCTCCGTGATAAGAGAATTCGCCTTGATTCACGGAATCAATCTCCACTTCGTATCCTCACAACACCCTGAGTCCCAAGGCATAGTCGAGCGATTTCACGGAACGCTCCTCGAACACGTACGACTCCTAAACGAACAAGTGGAATTCAAAAAAGACACCATCCGAACAAAAGTCACACATGCCCTACTCGCGTACAACAATTCGATCCACTCCGCCCTTGGAAAATACACCCCTTTTGAAGTCCTGTATGGTCATATCAACCCAGACACCCTACTCGACCTCTCCACTGATCAGACACTCGTAAATAACTACCTTGAAAAGCACAAAGAACGCATGTGCCAAGTCTGCTGTCAAACACAAGAGCGACTAGACAGCATCAAAAAGAAGAACATAGAGAAAGTCAATCAGAAAAGGGAAGAACTTCCACCTATCCCCGAAAATGTCTTCGTGAATACAGTCCAAAAGCAGTCTAAAACCAAGCCCCTTTGCAACAAAGAAACTATAGTTACAATTAATCCCGAATTAAAAATAGCCGAAATCGAGCCCAGACACCACAATACGGTCCCCAAAATTCACCTATCCAATGTTCGACGCCCTAAAAAGTTCACGCCCAACCTCACTAACGCATGGGACGAGAGTGCAAACAAATTAGAAGTCCTGGTAAACAAATTCGGTCTTAGCATCACCCGAGGCGACCTAATCACCCTTAAAGGCACAAACTGGGTAAACGACAACATAATAAATTTCTACTTTGAACTCATCAGAGAAAATTCTGACATCAATCGCGGCCTCTCCACATTTTGCTTCAACACTTTCTTGTACGTCTCATTCATTAATAGAGGGTACGAAGCAGTAAAAAATTACGCTAAAAAGACCGATATTTTCGAAAAAGATATTATATTAATTCCCATTTTCGACGCAAGTCATTGGAGACTCGTCGTGATCCAGCCCAAAAAGAAAGAAATAACGTACATCGACTCCCTCAACTTAGACGGCTCGAAAATCTTAACCAATATCCGTAGCTACCTAGCTAAGGAACATAACGCTAAGAAAGGGACGAACCTCGACTACTCGGAATGGAAGATAGATCAGAACAGAAACGTTCCCCAACAGTTAGGTAGTCACGAATGCGGAGTATTCACGATGCACTTCGCGAACAAAATTGCCAACCAAGAGCCCTTAGACGTCGACGTACATGACATACCCTCCCTCAGACGTAACGTAGCCCAAGAAATCCTAAACCAAAACCTCAACTGAAAAGCTCCATCTCACAGACCTGACCGTAACATGTAACTCTAATTTCAGGATACTGACTTTGACTAACAACTCACTCATCACCAACGGACTCGAAATCGAAGACATCTCCCAAAACCTAGGACTACTACCAGTACGAATAGCCCCCGCTAGACTGATCAACCACTATCACACGATTACACACTATTACAGACTAGAAGGAATTCTAAACCAAATCAAAGCAATACGTACCCACTTTGACGAAATTATACAAATCACCTCGACGGACAAAGAAGTACGAGAAATCATCCACCCCCGAACCCAAGTAGTAGAACACATGCTAAACATTGCGGAGGAGAGACTGTCTGAATCAACTCTACCTCGCCGACAAAAACGTGGACTACTGAACGGACTAGGATCCGTAGTTAAATTCATAACCGGGAATTTAGACGCAAACGACGAAGAAAAGTACAACAAAATCATCCAACACCTCCTGGACAACCAAGAAGTAATATCAGAACAAATCAGCCACCACTACTCAATCAACAAAAAATTGATTGAGGACCTGAACGTGACCATTGACGAAATCAATTATAACCACAACATACTAGCTTCCGAAATTGAAAAACTAAAAGAAATAAGCTCACAAGCCACTCATATCAGACAAGTAGAAAACGCCTTGGAACATAACCAATTACTCTTGCAATTAATTTTAGACATTACACAGGACATACAAAATTCGATCACGTTCTGTAAACTTAAGAAGCTTCACCCCAGCATAATCAAACCCCGTCAACTACAAACAATCCTTAGAGACCTAACGCCATTTTATGAAAACCGCCTCCCTGACTTTGAAGGAGAGTCCCTCTGGGAACTCCAAAGCCACGTGAAAGTAAACTGTTACGTGAGTTTCGAGGAAATAATATACTTTCTCGATATCCCTATAATCCAACCCGAAAATTATGATCTTATCTACTTACAACCAGTTCCAACTCTAGTAGAAGATGCCTACGTGACAATCTCTCCCTCCACAAAATACGTCCTAAAATCCAACCAACATTCCGAACTGAAATTTCTAAGCGACCTTTGCGAACCCGGACTTACATATCATTTTTGCCCTGATAAACTACAACTACCTAACAATTACAATTGCGAATCCGACATCCTCCAAAAAGGTTTAAACGGACGTTGCGAACTGATCCAACTGGAAACGCAAGAGAACCATATAGAATTTATTGAAGAAGCCAAACGCTTCGTGTTCTTTTTCACAACTAACGACCAAATAAAAATAATTGACCAAGGAAATATCGAATTCAGAAAACTCCACGGTGTTTTCCTAGTCTCACCGGGAAACAGCACAATTGAATACCGTAACCAAACATTGACAACCCCTTCGACGCGTACCACTCATACCCCATCACTCGTCAAATTTATTAAATTCCCATGGGACTCCAATAAAAAACCGATTACCGAAGTAAAACTAAAAAGCCTTAAGCGCATATCGCCCCCTAATATCCCGGTTGTATCAGCCAGACAATTAATCACTCAATATGTCACACCCAGTATCTGGACTGTCATACTTTATATAGTACTCGTTAGCATATCCCTTTACGTCATTACAACCTATACTCGTTACAAGAAAGAGACCCAGTCTATTCCCCGTTAAACGCCGAAATCCAAATAAAGATAACCATGTAACGTAAATTGTACTTATTGTATTTACCTACCTATACCCACGTATCATGTAACTTGAATTATCGTACCAATATTTTGTATCACCGCTTACTATACCAAATTACCCACATTTACTCCGTGTATTCTCTATTATTGTTTTCTGTATCTCTTATTATTTTGTATCGTTTATTATTATTATTATGTTTATTATTATTATTATGTGTTTATTATGTTCAAGTGTTTATTATGTCCAAGTGTTCATTAAGTTCAAGTTTACAATGTTAGGCGTCTCCCCGAAAATTCAATCTTAGGGGGGAGTACTCATGTGCACCAGCTTAGCTTACTCCACCAGCGTCTACGACGCGGATAGCATACTGCTGACTAGGTTAAACTGAGGTGTTAGAGGTATTAAATAGGAGGCGCGCCCTGCGTGGCTTCAGTTGCGCCGTTGTACGTCTACCTTCGCTGTCATATAGTGAGCTGTGCTCTCAGTCCGTTGATCAAATAAACATTTTTTAAAAAGTCTTCTTTCGGTGATCCGAACTTCACTTATATATATAACTGTTATAAAATCAAGTCGATATCGGGAAAAAAATGTCGTAATCGGGATAGCAGGGAAGAGACAAATTCTCTTCCTTCTTCGTCGGGAGGCTTCAAAATTCGTTGCTCTATACCTGAAACTGTCGAAATTCGTCTTCAGTAAAGGCTTATGCTTTTCGAGAAAATCGGATTTCTTTTCGGAAAGGACATACCGGTAAGGCACTGGAAATGTTGTTAAATTCGCTGGCCTGTCTGGAGGTTGAATTGCGTAGGTAGGTACTCGTCTTTCTGGGCTCCAACGAAATAACAGTAGTACGGTACTTCACAGAAAAACAATTTTGACATTTTCATGTCTTTCATATGGCACATAAAAAAAACTCGGCGCTTCGCGCCTCGCCAGGGGGGCAAGCCCCCCTGGGCCCCCTCGGATCTTTTCTCTTCTATACTTTGTATAGAACGAGGTATTTGCTATGCAAAACATGAATAATGTTTTTGCGTCCGAATATTGTTTACAGTTTTATTTACTCAGGGCTGTATCTCAGCTTCTTCGATATTTACAGCGGTTTTGGCAGTATATAATTTATGCATAAATTAAAGGCTTTCCAACGAATGGAGAACGATTTTTGTCCGTTGAAAACTAAAGAAGTATCATTTCCCTAGAAACGGCTCGGTTGTACGTGAAAATCATTAAAAATCTTCGTGACATAATTTCGTGACTTAAACTTCGTTACGCTTTTCAACTCTGGTAGGCCACCGCAAAAACATTATTCATGTTAAAAAATCGTCACGAAATTTGCTCACGAAAATCGTCACGAAATTTACTAACGAAAATTGCTAACGGAATGTTTCTGATGATTTTCGCTTACAACCGATTCGTTGCTACGGAACTTTATCTTCGCCAGTTATCATCGTACAAAAATCGTTCACCACTCGTTGGATAGCTCTCGATTTACCTAACCATATTACGTTAACCACTGCGGAGTGCGTGGCCGACAAGCTGCGGTATGAGCGTGATTGTTTAAATAATTGTTTACACACAGGTGATCATTCTCAATAATTTATATTGACAAAATTATGACCATCAGAAGTGAAGTTGTTCGTTATTAGAATTAGGTAGGTACTTTACAGTTTGATATTACTTCCCAGTTTCGGCCCTGATCATCCTAGAAAGCTGATACTCGGTATACAAACTCTTGAGGGAACTCTAAATTCGAATTATGATATGCGCATGACTTGATACGAAGTTTGTTTGCACACAACATGAAAATGTCTCAATGTGTTGCAGACTCGTATGCAAGCGTTTACTTTGGTTTTCCTATGAAATATGCTGCAGAACCGCAATTGCCTTATTTTGTTAGAGTTCCATTTTTGTGTGAACTGAACGCAACCGTAAGAACAAAGAAAGAACTCGAGAGTTGTCTTTTATCACAACGTTTTGATATGGAGTTCGACGCCGGCCGGTGGCAGCACTTCCCGGTAAAGGTGGCATTGATAGAGGTAAATCAGTTGATTTTTCTGCCGGAGCCACAACCGCTGAATTATGAAAAGTTTTCATGCTACAAAACATTTCACATCACAAGGCCTTCCTTCTCTTTCATGTCACCATCTTTTTTTGGCTGGATTGTCCAATTTATGCGGACTTCTGTACTGAGCTTTTCCATTCGTGCAATGAATTATCTGTAAATTACATTCCTAATTCTGTTTTTGGGTCCCTTGTTGCTCCCCCTTTGTTTTCAGGCAGCGGGGAAAAACAGGTAAGAACGCGTAAACGCATGTCTCACCAGCTGGGTACCCGAAGAAACGAAGGGAGTAAGAATGAGAAGAAACTAAACTGTTTTATTCGCCTGTTCGGATACATAACGAACAAAGAAATGCCCACCAAAAAAAGCCGGTATACTGGGAGAGAAAAATGACTTACAAACTCCACTCTCTTCCCCCAGCCAACCAACTCTCGCTTCTACCAACCATAACAATGCACAATTCACTAAGTATGCAATATTTATAGGCAATTGTGTTTTTCTTCAAGGAAAAAAGACTTTCCCGACTTGCCCCTCTTTCTGGAGCTGGGAAGAAGCATTTGATTAATGTCTATTCTCTCCCTGCTCGCCCACTGCACTTGCTCGGATAAAAAACTTACAATTTATAAGGTTCTTTGTTTTTCTTTTGAGAAGAGTTGACGGCCACAATAACAATATCATTGAGGTTGAAAGAAGTTCAATACAGGAAATATTCTCAGAGTGTGCTTTTACAATTTTGTTAAAATAAAATATGCATTTAATAAAAAGTTAATTTTCCTATAATATCTTCAAGAAAGTTGAAGTCTAAACTGAAACGAGTAAATAAATCATTTGAACTGTTGAGCGTGACAGAAATAAGGCGTTGACATTTGGGTGAGTGTTGACGTGCAAATTTATTGGTCTGGCAGAGCCTACCAGGCAGTGACTGAGTAGTGAGGTTAGAGTACTGGCTGACGGAAGACCTGCGCAGCTGATCCAGAATGCGATGCTCAAACGGTAGCACTTGAGTCAATATCTGTTGAATCACATTTTAATGTTAGACCAATAATTATAATTATAGTTATATTATTAGTTATAATTATGAGCCTGGACAGGTCACTGACTTTAGGCTCGGATATTAAACAAACGAACGTTGCATTCATAATTTGTACTTGTGAATATATCTGTATTATGTAAAATGTGTAAATAAACGATTTATTTATTTTTTTAAATTATAATAATTATAATAATTATAATATAATATTAATAATTAAAATTATAATTATTATATGTGCGTGCCTGTGTTGACCGTCAGTAAGAATAATGATGGGGTTGCCAAAATTAGCCTAAATTTCAGTTTTTTGTTTCTAAAAGTTTTTTGGGTTGAGATAATGGGTTAAACCTTTCAAAAGGCACTAGCTGATGTTGAAACGAAGCATTGTGCAAAATTTCAAGTCAATCCGTGAAGGTGGAAAGGCCTAACTGATTAAGGAGAAGAAGAACAGGTAAGGGTGAAAAACCGGGTTTTTGAAGTTATATAACTCGGCTCCCTTTAGACCTAGCGACTTGAAACTTTCAGGGCTTTCTATTATCCACACCAAAAAGATCCATCTCAAATTTCAAGTTGATCGGTCAACGAGGAGCCGAGATATGGCCAAAATTAGCCTAAATTACCCTAAATTTTAGTTTTTGTCCCTAATTTTTTTTGGGTGGGGATAATGGGTTATTCCGTTCAAATGGCACTGAGCCATGCTATAAAGAAGGTATGTAAAAAAATTCAAGTCGATTGGTCCTTTTACCCAGGCTGTAGACTCATCAAAGTGGACAGAGTTTGCCTAAAGTTTTTGTTTTTTTTGTTTCTAAAACTTTTTTGGGTTGAGATAATGGGTTAAATCTTATATACCTAAGGCTCTGTCTCAAGGTTAAATGAAGCTCTGTGCAAAATTTCAAGTCAATCGGTCAACGTGGAGAGGCTCCCGCCTTGCCTGTCTGAACAAGGAGAAGAAGAAGAAGAAGAAGCGGAAGAACAACCTAAGGCCGAAAAACCGGGGTTTTGAAGTTATTTAACTCGGCTCCCTTTAGACCTAGCGACTTGAAACTTTCAGGGCTTTCTAATATCCACTCCAAGAAGACCCATACCAATTTTCAAGTTGATCGGTCAAATAGGAGCCGAGATATGGATACCTCGAAAACGCGTTTCGTGACGTCCGGTAAACATACACTCGGCACCGTTCGTTTTCTCAACTTCTTTGCTTGGCGGGGCGGAACGCTACCGCGTTCCTAGATTGAACAGAAATGATTCAAAATATTACAAAGGGAACTCCACTAATGAACATTACGGCGTAGCTGGTTGAGCTGTCCGCCGGAGGTTCGAGCCTTTGGTAAATAATAATAACTAAAAAAAGAGAGAGAAACGAAAAAAAAAGAACATGACTACCAATCAACTTAAAAATTAAATTCGCTAACTAGAAATTTTCTATAGCGCCAAGCAGTTTTACAATAGAGCACAATACATGACCAACCCATGCCCCCATTTAAAATTAATATTGCTCTATCCTTGGTGAGCGTACCACACCCGAATGCCAGCCATCTGAACTCACTTAGAACAGGACATATGCGGAGAAAGTGAAATATGTCTTCACGCTGCCTCAAGTTGCACATTAAGCACTCCTCTCTAGGGCTTGCACCATTTACATTAAGAAGCCCAGCTCGCAGCTTGAAAAGCCAACGAGCCTCATACAACCTAATTTCCGCCTGTCTTTTAAAACTTGCGCATTTTACTTCTGGGTATAGTTCCCTGTAGAGAGTGTATGATTCCGACGCAGCAGCCCTGTCCAGAAAACTCCTCCTCTTTTCCTCCCGAAAACATGTTAAAAATTGGCCCGCGGTCAATTTCAGTTTAGGCACGTCCATAGCTGCCAACGCATTGGAGAGAGCATATCTAACGGCCAGTAAGCCATAATTCTCCGCCCAGTATATCCCACGGCGACCGAATGGTGATCCGTACAAAGAAGATAATACCGTTGTGTCTAGAATTTGCAGAGTTTTGGTTTATTATCTTCGATAATGAACTATTGGAATCGCCCAAAGAAAAATTTTTTTTTAACCCCCCCTCAAAATTTGTTGGTTTACGTTTCAAGATACGTAGATTCAGAAAATCGAATAAAAAAAACTCTGCAAATTCTTGACACAACGGTTTATTATCTTCCTTGCGCAGATCACCCTTCTGTCTATACCAGACTGTATTGCAAATCGGCACCATACCATATTCTCACCGTACTCATACCATACCATACGAATTTCTTTCCTATCATACCATACTGTTTTATACCAAATCATACATACAATAATAGGTATACCATACCATACTCATACCATGTCATACAAACCGAGTGAATATTGAAATGTCATCCATTTCTGACCTATATTTAAAATTTCAAGTATCTAGCTCATCATCAAAATTTAATTTGTTTAAACAAATAGGTATTATTTAAACAATTTTACAGACAAGAAACCGAGTGAATCCAGTTCTGTGATCCAGTTCTGACCTATTTTTAAAATTTCAAGTCAATAGCTCATCATCAAAATTTAATTTGTATTATTACAAAAAGGTATTATTTAAACAATTTTACAGATGAGAAACCGAGTAAATATTGCAATGTGGTCTATCCCCGACTCACGGTTAAAATTTCTAGACTATAGTTTAGCGGGAAGATGAAAAACGTAGTTTTATTCTGGGCGTCTGGCGGTTGACCCACATGACGGCCGTTTTCGACGCGAAAGTTTAGTGTTTTTCCTAGACCTTTGCGCGCTCACTGTGAACGAACGGCTGGTCGCACAAAAATCCAATTGGTCTTAAAAGATTCGTAATTTTTCAGGTCATTCAAAAGTGAACTAAAAATTACACGGTTCAGTTGAATATTTAGAGATATGAAATCGTCGAAATTTTAAATTTCGTTTTGAACCCCTTCCCCTTGACCTAGGGTTATGAAAAGTTTCGAGGATCATTGTGGGGCTGGTCCAAACCCAGAAACCAAATCTCGTAATTTTAGCTCAACGCTAACTGGGCAAAGTGCCACGGACGGCGTACGGCGTACGGTGTACGGCGTACGGTGTACGGCGTACGGCGTACGGCGGACGGACGGATTTTTTTTTTATTCGATTTTCTGAATCTACGTATCTTGAAACGTAAACCAACAAATTTTGAGGGGGGGTTAAAAAATTTTTCTCTTTGGGCGATTCCAATGGTTCATTATCGAAGATAATAAACCAAAAACTCTGCAAATTCTTGACACAACGGTTCATTATCTTCTTTGTACAGATCACCCTTCTGTCTAGATCACTAGGTCTAAATGTCTAGATCCTAAATGTTAGATTAATTATTATTATCAATTATCACTAATTATTAACAATTTTATCAAGTACCTAGTGAATATGATTATAATTTATTGTTAGGTATTAATAATTCGTATTTATTATTAATAATAATTGTTATTAATTATGATTAATTAATTCGATATAATTCTGGGGTTTTTAATACTACGTCGGTAATAATTTTTCTATAAAAGAAGTACCTACCAACAAACATTCGAAATTACCTTCATTTCCGTAGCACGAAACGCACCTCAGAACAACAAACTCGACATCACTTCAAGCCATATGATGTTCCAAAGAGCTTGTTAGTATGAAAATGGACCTGTATTTCAACAGTTTGATACACGATCGTGTTGTGAGGCACAATCTTTGAGCCCTCATTGTGAACGAACGGCTGGTCTTACAAAGCTGCGGATGGTCTTAAAAAATTCTACGGAACAAACTCTATCTAAATATGAAATAAAAAACATACCGTTCTATATGAATTTTTCGAGATATGAGATTTTCAAATTTTCAAAATTCGTTTTGAACCCCTTCCCCTTGACCTAGGGTTATGAAAAGTTTCGAGGACCATTGTGGGGTTGGTCGAAACCCATAAAAAAAATTTCGTAATTTTAACTCAACGCTAACTGGGCAAAGTGGCGCGGACGGCGTACGGCGTACGGCGTACGGCGTACGGCGGACGGACGGATTTTTTTTTATTCGATTTTCTGAATCTACGTATCTTGAAACGTAAACCAACAAATTTTGAGGGGGGGTTAAAAAAACTTTTTCTTTGGGCGATTCCAATGGTTCATTATCGAAGATAATAAACCAAAATCCGTCCGTCCGCCGTACGCCGTCCGCGCGACTTTGCCCAGTTAGCGTTGAGTTAAAATTACGAAATTTTTTTTATGGGTTTCGACCAACCCCACAATGGTTCTCGAAACTTTTCATAACCCTAGGTCAAGGGGAAGGGGTTCAAAACGAATTTTGAAAATTTGAAAATCTCATATCTCGAAAAATTCATATAGAACGGTATGTTTTTTATTTCATATTTAGATAGATTTTGTTCCGTAGAATTTTTCAAGACCATCCGCAGCTGTGTACGACCAGCCGTTCGTTCACAATGACGGCTCAAAGATTGTGCCTCACAACACGATCGTGAATCAAATTGTTGAAATACAGGTCCATTTTCATACTAACAAGCTCTTTGGAACATCATATGGCTTAAGTGATGTCGAGTTTGTTGTTCTGAGGTGCGTTTCGTGCTACGGAAATGAAGGTAATTTCGAATGTTTGTTGGTAGGTACTTCTTTTATAGAAAAATTATTACCGACGTAGTATTAAAAACCCCAGAATTATATCGTATTAATTAATCATAATTAATAATAATTATTATCAATAATAAATACGAATTATTAATACCTAACAATAAATTATAATAATTTTCACTAGGTACTTGATAAAATTGTTAATAATTAGTGATAATTGATAATAATAATTAATCTAACATTTAGGATCTAGTCATTTAGACCTAGTGATCTAGACAGAAGGGTGATCTGTACAAAGAAGATAATGAACCGTTGTGTCAAGAATTTGCAGAGTTTTTATTTTGTTTTGTTAATTGGAAGATTTGTTGGTTTACGTTACGAGATACGTAGACGTATCTTGTAACGTAAACCAACAAATTTTGAGGGGGTTTAAAATAACTGTAGTATTATATGATAACTTTGAAATTATCTAGGAAAGAGATAGGTAATTCCGTTTAAAGGTTTAACTCAAACTGAAACTTTATTACACATATGTTTTTTCAATAGCGTTCTATCAAGCCTAGCAACGGGTTTTCTGTAATAGCGCATCGAGTCCCACAACATCCTCCCTCTTCTAGACAGCTGTCTGGTCATCGACGGTAGAGGTGAAGATGCGACGACTTCTCCATGATCGAGAAGATTGTATGTGTTGAGTGGGCGAGGTCCCATTCTGGCGGCCCGCGTCTGGTACTAGTTTCAGGTGGAATCTATTGCGTGTGACTGTTCGCTTGTCCGTATCCACTATGTATGAACGGGGTTGCTCTGAAGTACCAACAACGACCCCATGTCTACGCAGATCTATAATCAACACCTTATCCCCCACTTTCAAGGGAGTCAAAGGCAAAACTTTATGACGTCTGTCATTACTTCTCTTATAGCCCTCTCGGTATCGTCGTTCTTCTTCTTGAAGGTTGGTGAGATTCGGAATTACTTTGAGGACATCTTCCGTCTGTGGTAACCGGCTTCTCAGTTTTCGGTTCATAAGTAACTCTGCTGGGCTGAATCCATTTGCGAGAGGGGTAGTTCTATACGCAAGGAGAGCTAAGTATGGGTCGTCAGGATTTTTCTTAAGGATCATTTTTGATACCCGAACTGCTGCTTCTGCTTCTCCGTTGCTCTGAGGAAACTTGGGACTACTCGTTATATGCCGGAATCCATAAGTTTGTGAGAAAGTTTTGAACTCTGATCCATCAAGAACTTAACACTGGGTGCCACAGTCGGACCTGATAACTTCGGGGATTCCGTGACGGCAGAAGAATGTTTTGCACTTATGGATAATCTCTTGAGCCTTCAACGAGCTTAGTTGAGCTATTTCGAAATATCTCGAATAATAGTCTGTTATTGTGAGGAACCAGGTATTGTCAACTTTAAAAATGTCAATTGCTAACATTTTCCAAGGTCAATCAGGAAATTCAGTAGGGATTAGAGGTTCATGATGGTTGGTTGAGTGTTGAATGCATGATGGGCAGGATTGAACATGTTGTTCGATAGATGTCGATAGCCCTGGCCACCACACTGCTTGTCTCGCCCTAAGTCGACACTTAGTTATTCCTTGATGTCCTTCATGGATGGTCTAACATAGCTGGTCGAAGGGAAGATGGTACGAAAATGCGAGATCCTCGAAGTATTAATCCGCTGCTCAAACTCAATTCTTCTTTAACCGAGTAGAGCAGCTTCAGGTGTTGGGGAACCTCTTCTTTAGTAGGCCAGCCGTTTAAGATGTATTCTTTCAAGGTTGTACATGATGGATCTTTGTTTTGCTCACTAACTATGTTGGCTAACGTGTTGTCAGTTAAATTTATTGAGCCAACCACCATTTGGATGAAAGCATTTGTTTCCTCCTGAAGTTGTTCTTTTTCATCCAGAACCGAGAATGTGAGAGGCGCTCTGGAAAGTGTGTCTGCCAATGTTTGTTGTTTACCGGGAACGTATGTTATTGTGTAATTGTATCGCATCATCCTAAGTCGAATCCTCTGTATCCTAGGTGATAGATCATCCAAATGTTTGTTTTTGAGAAGTTGAACTAAGGGTTTGTGATCGGTTTGGATATCGACATGTATAATACATAATTCCGGTAATGAAATCTCGAAATTTCTAGTTTGCGTAATTCTTTTCTGCAGGCAGGAGTGAACGTGACGCATAGAAGACAGGTCGAACTGAATCGTCCTTCTGCTTTTGCAGCAGAACAGCTCCTAACCCTGCCAATGAAGCATCACATGTAATGATAGTTTCCAATGATTTGTCAAATATAGCAAGGCAAGGACGTGATGTGATGATTTCTTTGAGTTTTTTGAATGCTTCTTGTTGCACCTGGTTCCACTCCCATCTTTTCCCCGCTTTCAGTAGGGAATGTAGAGGTGTCAGTAGTTCAGATTTGTTGGGGATGAATTTTGAAAGGAAATTTATCATACCTAAGATTCTTTGGAGTTCTTTAATAGTAGTCGGAGGTTGCATATCCAAGATGGCCTTAATCTTGTCTGGATCGGGTGACAAACCTTCAGCCGAAATCCAATGCCCAAGATATTTTATTGTTGTCTTGTGAAACTCGGTTTTTTCTCTGTTCAGGGTAAGGCCTACCTCGCTAAATTGGTCGAGTACTTGTCGCACAGCTAAATCCTGTTCTTCGATCGTCCTACCCCATATCAACACATCATCCATATGTACCGCAACATTTTTTTGATTTCTTACAATTTTATGCATGCATTTCTGAAAATGTTCTGGAGCGCTTGTGATACCAAATGGAAGTTTGAGAAACTTGTACCTCCCAAATGGAGTGAGGAAGGTGGTGTAGTCTTGCGATTCGGTTGCCAGGGGAATTTGCCAGAACCCGCTGTTAGCATCGAGTTTGGAAAAGAATCTGCCTCCTGCTACTGAACTAACCGAAAATGCCACCTTTGGAATTGGGTGATAAGGGCGTTGTACTAATTCATTCAGTCTTGTCAAATCTACACATATCCTCACTTTTCCATTTGTTTTTGGTACCACGACCATAGGAGCACACCACTCCGTGGCATGGTCCACTGGACAAATGACTCCGTTTGCGACCATGATCTTTAGTTCGGTTTCAACGCTATCCAATAACGGAATCGGGACAGAACGAGGTGTTGTTATGGCAAATGGTTTGGCAGATTCACTAAGCTTTATGGTATATGGATCTTGAATCGTACCTAACCCATTGAAAAGATGCTCATAAGCCTCAAAGAAATTTATTTTTCCACATTCAACACTTGATATAATGGCTAGAATTTGTAATAGACAGTACGAAATACGATACGCGTACGTGTGCAGATCTGCATATCGAAATTCAAGCGGGAATAAACGTTCCCTTTTAACCATAGCTTGCGGTGTATTAGTAATATGTTCGTTATCTGCTGGATAACTGACAATTTCTGTTATTAAAGGCTTATTTGTTGTAGTGGATGGTCGAGAGATGGAATGATTCGCTTGGGGAAGCGGGGGAGCAGGCGACACTAGCGTTGGCGGTTGGATGCGGCAGGTGTCGGGCTTAACCGGGGAAAATTTGGGCATAAATTCCCCTCTATTTTCCCGATTTTGCGAATTATTTCTGACGTACTGGCTTTGCTTATTAGTACGTAAATTAGGTACTCTGTGCTGAGAGTGAACGACATTACTACGCTCTTGTTTAACTATTGGGTTGGTGACATTATTCCTATTGAAGTTGCCAGAATTTCTGAAATTAGGGTGAACACTTATGTGGGTGGGTGTTCGCATGCTATGTTGAGGTTGGTTCACCTTCCTATTATTGTACTTGGGTTGGTAATGAGGAGTATTATTAGAAGTATTCGAAGCATTGTTGTAATTGTTAGGACGACTCACTGTAGTTCGGGATTGCGTGTTTACAGTTGGAGAATACGGCCTATGATTATAATGTGAGTTAGAGGTTTTCGGGGTACCAAATTGATATAAATTGGAAGTGTGGAATTGCCTGTGCATTTCTTCAATTCCTTAACTAATTGATATAGACTTTCTTCATCCGTTGGTTCGTTAGTATGGGTAAAATATTGTCTATCGCCCGGGCGGACTTGTTTTAATATAACATCTATTAATTCATTTTCAGGATATGCTTGGAGAATGCTGTTGGCAGCGTACACAGTATCTATAAAGTTACGTAGTGACTCATTTGGGCGTTGGAGTCTGTGAATAAACGTCATCGTTAAATGTAATTTAGATTTGGGATCGATTAACTCAACTTTTATTTTGTCAACAAATGTTTGATAATTTAATGGACCATGCCATCTGCTTAGTAGTTGTTTAAAATAATTGAATTTAGGGCGCATAGAAAGTTGCCTTATGATTGGTGCAATGAAATTAGGTGCAATTGTTTTGATTTGATATAGTTTTAAAATGAAATGGAGGATCTTTTCGGGGTTCGTATTGTCAAAGTATTTAAATTCATCTAGTTTTTCTTGAAGGTATTTAGGGATTTTATTCGGATCGTTATTTGGATCGGGAGCTGAAGTCCTAGCTTGAGCTAAGCCTGCCGTTATAGCAGTAGAAATTTGGGCTATGTCACTCGGTTTTGATAGTTCTCTGCAAAACTTACACTTATACTGGGATTGTCGTTCCTTACCCATTTTCTTCCAGTTGGAATAAGTGATTCCAGCACACGGGGAATCGTATTGTTGGAAACATGTTACACATAAAATTGGATTGTCCTGTATCAGGACAATGTATAACAGTTGTTCAGTATATTGTTCAGTATATTGTTCCTGATATTGTTCAGTATCAGGAAGTGGTTGATAACAGGCGTCGCATTTTTCCTGTTTGGTCGCCATATTGAGATTGGATGTTATAGAGGTGATAGATAATGAAAACGGGTTGTGCGGATCTTATCAGATCAGGGTGGAGTGATGTTGGTTCCTATCAGCCCAGGCCTGGGAGAGATAAAGAGGAAGGTGCGATCCTGTTTTATCAGGTCGCGGTTTGTCGAAAGGAGAGAGTTGATAATAGATTGAAAGATATGAAGAAATTCGTACTGGGAAAAGAAAAAAAGACGGGATCGTCACTAAAAGCTGAATCAAAACGGAATTAGTTAAATTCAGTCAAGTAGTGTCATGCTCCGCTACCATGTAATAGACAGTACGACGTCCGTCTATTAAATCAGCTATGGCAGCTAAAATTAAATGCCCTGTAAGCAGCTCTGCTACCACTGAACTCTCTTGAGTTCAGAAAATATTAAAACAAAGGACCTTGCCACAAGACAAGGTAAATCAAGGGAAGTAAAATAAAATAGAGAAATAAGGGAAAAATAAACTGTACTGGTTGAAATAGGCAAGCAGAAATAAGCCGTGTAAATAAAAAAAGGAAAAATCAGAACCTCAATGAAAATAAAGGGAAATTAATCTAAAATGGAAAATGGGAAAAAGAACAAAGATGCAAAAAGAATATTAAATTAAATTACTTACATACAACCTGGTAATTGACGTCTTAGCAACACTCAGGTGTCTAACGCAAAAGAAACTAATACTTCACTAATAAGTGATAAAAGTGAAAATAAAATTAGCACGTGGCGGATTTGAAATTAAATAAAAATGGCGAGATGGCTGACTAGGCACAAATCAAAAAAAGGAATAGATCTGAACGTATCGAAGAACAGGAAGCGAATCGTGATTAGTGGTATGAGGCAGCTGGTCCCTTGAAGAGGGAAGGGATGGGTAGGCAGTATAGCCAACTATAGGAAAATAAAAATAAGATTGGCGGCACTGTGGAAAGAGAAGAGAAGGTTTGGGGAAAAGGCATGGAGCCTGGAACAGGTGATCCATGACAAATTCCAAGTTCTTCAATTGCCAGACGCCCCAAGAGAGGAGTGGCGAGATCTTTAACCACATATACTTGTTGTCTTATGTTCTTCTTTTTGTATGATAAATTAGCCTGTATAGTGCCCAAAACGTCGAGTTTGTTCTTCCCGGCGCTGTACAGTTCAATTTTTGGTGCCTTTGAGATAGATCCAGTTTCGGCAATAAGGCCAGGAGGTATCACCGTAACATCGGCTCCTGTATCGATCTTGAATTGTACTGGCTGACCATTGAGTGTGATGGTGAGTATCCATGGATCATATCTGTTGCAATCACCCTCAATATTTCCAACAAAATATTTTTTGTCGTCGTTTGGGCGAACCTTGTCTTCGCTGACATCATCAACTCTCTTAGACCTGCACACAGCCGCGTAATGTCCTACTTTGTTACAGGATCTACATGTAGCTGCTCTTGCTGGGCAGAGGCCATGGGCAGAGGCCTTTACGGTGTGACGGGGTCTGTCCGCACCACACGCACTGACAAGGAAACTTATTTTTGTCGTAGCATATTTGTTTGTCCTTTTCACTTATGTAAGCCGACAGAGTAGTCAACTCCAGAAGAGTAGATAGCCTTCTTCTGCTCAGCACTCCTTCCCCGAACGGCCACCAGAGCAGGCCACCATCCAGACCTCAGGACAGCCCCTACCATCGGGCCGCTCGGACCTCCCACTTTTCGACTCTCCCCACCAACATCCCAGCTCAGTTCAGCGGCAAGCGTAGTGGTGGGCGTTATTGCTACTTTTCCATAACGGTACGTTACGTTAGTTATGAAAAAATAACCGTTATTTTTTCGGCTACAAAATAACCGTTATTTCTTTTCTGCTAACCTACAAAAATAGTCGTTTCGTTTTTCAGTTACTTCCTACATGCTAGTTTTTTTCCGTTTCTCGCTATTTTTCGGTTGTCAGGTTATTCCGAGCACACCACTTTTGATAAATAGCAGTTTTGCTAGTAAAATTGAACGTTAACTACTGCGATTCTTGTTTTGAAAAAAATGTTGGGGTAAAAAAATCTTTTTTAATTTAGCTCCATGGCACTTCCACATTTTACGATTTAATTTACTCTACTCCATTTTCTGTTGATATAACATTCCCAGTCAAAAAATTCTTTGTTGCTTATGGATGTATTATTTTTATACCTCTTCTGCTCTTCACAAACTACGAGTATCTATAACGCACTGAGTTTTTTGAAAATTATATTTATGTATACATAGTTTAAAAAGTCTCCTACACGAATATTATCGCAGTGATTCGTGAAGAAAACCTAGAGGATAAAATATCATTTCTACCCGATAATTAGATTGTATAAATACGAGATTGTACGATATAAATATAATATATTTATTATATATTATAATATATAATAAACTTGCAACTTAGCATTGAACAAAAGACAATATTATTGTCTTTTGTTCAATGCTAAGTTGCAAGTTGGTTATCCGACACACTGGTAGATACTATAATTTCTACAAGCCATTCGTATAAAAATGAAGGCCGGTCAACTTTGGAATTGATGTTTACACCATCCTATTCTTTACCCCCTAAAATCTTTTAAACGCTATCCTACGTGCAATTTAATGTGGGATTCTCTATGTGGGCAAACCGATACTCCTCCGCAGTCGGTTATCGCCGATAACTTATCGGTATAAAAGCTGTAGTGATTACTTTCACCCCAGCTGATTACTTTCGTCCCAGTCGACGGTACCAAATTACCTGCAATTGAAGTTTATTGAGCCCAATAAGAAGTGGTTATTTGAGTATTGTTTGGTACTGCCAGGAGTAGACTGAAAAAATGGAAAAACTTTGAAACATTCACAAAATATTTGAGTACCTACCTACGTATACGGCCAGGAGATTGAAACAACAAAAACGGAAACAACGAAAAAACTCTCGAATATCAAAATATCTGTGATGGCCGGGAGTTCAAGAAATATTAATGAAATTAGGTACCAAATTACCTGCAATTGAAGTTTGAGCCCAATAAGAAGTGGTTATTTGAGTATTGTTTGGTACTGCCAGGAGTAGACTGAAAAAATGGAAAAACTTTGAAACATTAACATTCACAAAATATTTGAGTAACTACCTACGTATACGGCCAGGAGATTGAAAAAAAAAAAACCGAAACTACGAAAAAACGGTCGAGTATCAAAATAACTGTGATGGCCAGGAGTACGGAAAATATTAATGAAATAGAATAACCGAAAAGAAATCGACAACCTTACCTGAGTACAGCTACAGCCAGAAAAACGAGTTATCCGGTTCGCCTCAAATAACGCATGCGTTATTTTACAGGTTACGTTATTTTCGATTATCCCATAACCGAAAAAAACGTAACCTGTAAAATAACTGAAAAACTTCGAATAACGGAATAACCACTGTAATGTAACGGTTACATTGTAACCGATGCGCTGACGCGATAACGTTTCGATTTTCGATTACAAATACGAACGTTCGAACAAAAGACAAACATGATGAAGGATCACTGAAGTTTCTTCATCAGCTGTCGACAGTATGGGAGTGACAAGTTATTGTTATTGTGAGGCCAGAATAGCCGCAATATAGGAGCAAAACAAAATTTTAGGTGGTTTTATAACCGTTATTTTATCAATTGAATAACGGTTATAACGGTTATTTTGAAATAACCGGTTATTCATAACAGTTTCAGGTTATGCGACCCACCTCTAGGCAATACGTAGTATAGTAGGGTTTTCTGTGGCCTGGAGGGCAGAACCTTCTCTTCCTTCTTTGGGATCACAGCCCCTCCGAGTGCTAGCAGTATCTTTCTTTCCGACCAGTATTTTTCCAAGTTCGAGACGCCCTCCGAGCGTGTGTTGTAGTAACGACCATCCGAGTCAGAGACAGTGACGGTATACGTGTATCGCGATTCGCGGAGTGACGGTGAACACCCATTTGAGAGCTCTAACTGTAAGTCCTAATCTTTTCTGGCCAGATAGGAAAACCTGTGTATAAGATTGTGGAGTCATCTCCAAGTAGTACAGTCGTATCAGTGGACGGTGACGCGTCCAGTTGTTATTCTTTGAGTTACCTCAGTATCCATTATTCTCTTTACCCAGGGACCTGTCCTATATGAACAGCCCTGGCTCAATTTATATCTTTTACTTGTGATTCAGACCATACACGGTCCAGTTAACGTGACGCGTACCCTTGTACAGGACGATTTAGAGCCTTGAGACGCTAGTTGTATAGTTACACATTCATTTTCCTATTTCTTGTCGTATTCAATTCCTAGTGTACAATATATTTCGCATGTTCGTTACTCTTGTTCATTTCATCACCCGTAACCCCGTGTTGGCGTTTATGTAACTGGTACAATCTTCAATCATTCCTTTTGAGCCACGCTACCACTGTACCAGCTTACACTTACATTAGATTGGCGAGATTTTACCCTTACCCTTACCCTTACCGCTTCAATTTGTTGTTTATCAGAGTTCTTCAGGTCAGTTTTCTCCACCATGACTCTGTCAGCCTGACGAACTGCTGCAACCGCCTTGTCTAGGGTGAGGTTGGTATCAAGTAACAGTCGATCGGACATACGTTCATCCTCAAGTCCCAAAATGAGTACCATAAGAACCATTTCGTAGTGTATGTCCTAGAGAGCGTATGAAGACTACCTAGTGATAAAATCATCCACTCTCTCCCCGCTAGTCTGGCGTCTCCTCAAAAATTTTGCCCGCTCATAGATGAGATTTCTCCTAGGAATGAAATAGCTATCAAACCTACGTAAAATATCGTCGTATCGTATCTGGGTATCATCTTCAAGCCTAAAAGACCCGTAAATCTCGTCCGCTTTTTCTCCCATAGTATAAATTAGTGTATCTACCTGTTTTTTATCCGTGTCGTCCACTAATCCCGATGCTGACCGGAATCTCTCGTATCGGTTTTTCCACGAAGTCCACTCCGCCGGTACAAACGAGAAATTCCGTGGAGGATCTATGCGGAAGTTGCTGTTGTTGAATGGTACGTGTACCATTGCTTTCCTTCGGCCGATCTCCAAGGGGAGTGCTCCCTCTATGTGATCTTCACTTCCCGAAGAACGATCTTGACGGTCCAAGGATCGAAGTTGATCATCTTCCTTACCACCAGCCGAATGCCTAGATTGACGTCTTGTCTTCTTTTTAACCATGGTTGTTTACCGCTGCCACCATGTAGTATTATATGATAACTTTGAAATTATCTAGGAAAGAGATAGGTAATTCCGTTTAAAGGTTTAACTCAAACTGAAACTTTATTACACATATGTTTTTTCAATAGCGTTCTATCAAGCCTAGCAACGGGTTCGCTGTAATAGCGCATCGAGTCCCACAACAATAACCTTTTCTTAAAAATAAAACAAAATAAGGTGGAGCCCAAGGCGTAATGGAAATCGTCGTACTCTACTATCACTTTCACCCTAAGATGCCCCAAATTACTACCATCATCAATGTTACGATTTTCCAGGATTCTATTTTTTCACAGTTAAAAGAATGCAACGCTGGCTATAAAATGTCATACTACCCTCCATCTGGCTATTCTATAATATAGAATATATATTATATTCATCGGTGTAGAGTCGGTTATTATTGTTGCCTTTTTAATCATACTTATTCATTTTGTGTTTCAGCGATCTCAAAGGACGAGACTGATGATTCCAAGTCCAAATCGAGTACTAAACTCCCCTTCAACGGGTACTCCGACGAGTACCTGGACCGACTGGAGCCCAATGGCAACATCCCTAACAACAAGGACCACCGATATGGTGAGCTATGTACGATCATTTGACATACCTAGCCCCTCTCAATTAGTATACCGTTAATTACATAGAGTTTATCTTTTTTTTTAGTTTTTTAAAAACTATCCGCAGCTTTGTACGACCAGCCGTTCGTTCACAATAAGGGCTCAAAGTTGGAGCAGATCAAAACTGCCGTTAGAATGAAGAACGCCCCACCTCTTTTTGGTCTATTATCTTCGATAATGAACCATTGGAATCGCCCAAAGAAAAAAATTTTTAAACCCCCCCCCCCCCCTCAAAATTTGTTGGTTTCCGATTCAAGATACGTAGATTCAGAAAATCGAATAAAAAAAATCCGTCCGTCCACCGTACGCCGTCCGCGGCACTTTGCCCAGTTAGCATGAGTGAGTTAAAATTACGAAATTTTTTTTATGAGTTCCGACCAACCCCACAATGGTCCTCGAAACTTTTCATAACCCTAGGTCAAGGGGAAGGGGTTCAAAACGAATTTTGAAAATTTGAATTCCAAAACTCGAAAAATTCATATAGAAGGGTATGTTTTTTATTTCATATTTAGATTGAGTTTATTCCTAAGAATCTTTTAAGACCATCCGCAGCTTAGTACGACCAGCCGTTCGTTCACAATGACGGCTCAAAGGTTGAGCCTGTCAACACGATCGTGAATCAAACGGTTGAAATACAGGTCAATTTTCATACTAACGAGCTGTTTGGAACATCATATGGTTTTAATGATGTCGAGTTTTTTGTTCTGAGGTACGTTTCTTGCTACGGAAATTAAGGTAATTTCGAATGTTTGTTGGTAGGTACTTCTTTTATAGAAAAATTATTACCGACGTAGTATTAAAAACCCCAGAATTATATCGGTACATTTTATTTGTAATTAATTCATCATCTCTATCATTCAGGTTCTGCACAAAGCAACCCAGTCGATTCCAACAGCCAGATATCCTATTAATTAATTATAATTATTATTAATAATAAATACAAATCGATACCTCTGCGCAAAAAGGGCGAATCTGTTATATTAATTCGCCCTTTTTGCGCAGAGGTATCGAAATTATTAATACCTAACAATAAATTATAATAATTTTCACTAGGTACCTCCTTGATAAACTTATTAATAATTATGGATAATTCATAATAATGATTAATCTAAACATTTAGGATCTAGACATTTAAACCTAGTGATCTAGACAGAAGGGTGATCTATACAAAGATTTTAAAACTGTTATGTTTAAGGAAGACACAATTTATTTTTAAATGTATTTAACGAAGGAAGTGTTGAGTTAAGCAACTTTTGTATGAAGAAACAATTTTGGTTTATTATCTTCGATAATGAACCATTGGAATCGCCCAAAGAAAAAATTTTTTTAACCCCCCCTCAAAATTTGTTGGTTTACGTTTCAAGATACGTAGATTCAGAAAATGGAATAAAAAAACTCTGCAAATTCTTGACACAACGGTTTATTATCTTCCTTGTGCAGATCACCCTTCTGTCTATACCAGACTGTATTGCAAATCGGCACCATACCATATTCTCACCGTACTCATACCATACCATACGAATTTCTTTCCTATCATACCATACTGTATTATACCAAATCATACATACAATAATATACCATACCATACTCATACCATGTCATACAAACTGAGTGAATAATGAAATGTCATCCATTTCAGACCTATATTTAAAATTTCAAGTATCTAGCTCATCATCAACATTTAATTTGGTTAAACAAATAGGTATTATTTAAACAATTTTACAGACAAGAAACCGAGTGAATATTGCATTGTGATCCAGTTCTGACCTACATTTAAAATTTCAAGTCAATAGCTCATCATCAAAATTTAATTTGTATTATTACAAAAAGGTATTATTTAAACAATTTTACAGATGAGAAACCGAGTAAATATTGCAATGTGGTCTATCCCCGACTCACGGTTAAAATTTCTAGACTGTAGTTTACCGGGAAGATGTAAAAAGGTAGTTTTATTCTGGGCGTCTGGGGGCTGGGTCACATAACGGCCGTTTTCGACACGAAAGTTTAGTGTTTTTCCTAAAACTTTGCGCGGTCACTGTGAACGAACGGCTGGTCGCACAAAAATCCAATTGGTCTTAAAAGATTCGTAATTTTTCGGGTCATTCAAAAGTGGACTAAAATTTACACGGTTCAGTTAAATATTTGGAGATAAGACATCGTCGAAATTTTAAATTTCGTTTTGAACCCCTTCCCCTTGACCTAGGGTTATGAAAAGTTTCGAGGATCATTGTGGGGCTGGTCCAAACCCAGAAACCAAATTTCGTAATTTTAGCTCAACGCTAACTGGGCAAAACGGCGTGGACGGCGGACGGCGGACGGCGTACGGGGGACGGCGTACGGCGTACGGTGTACGGCGTACGGCGGACGGACGGATTTTTTTTTATTCGATTTTCTGAATCTACGTGTCTTGAAACGTAAACCAACAAATTTTGAGGGGGGGTTAAAAAATTTTTTTCTTTGGGCGATTCCAATGGTTCATTATCGAAGATAATAAACCAAAAAATCCGTCCGTACGCCGTCCGCCGTACGCCGTCCGCCGTCCGCGCCACTTTGCCCAGTTAGCGTTGAGTTAAAATTACGAAATTTTTTTTATGGGTTTCGACCAACCCCACAATGGTCCTCGAAACTTTTCATAACCCTAGGTCAAGGGGAAGGGGTTCAAAACGAATTTTGAAATTTTGAAAATTTCATATCTCGAAAAATTCATATAGAACGGTATGTTTTTTATTTCATATTTAGATAGAGTTTGTTCCGTAGAATTTTTTAAGACCATCCGCAGCTTTGTACGACCAGCCGTTCGTTCACAATGACGGCTCAAAGATTGTGCCACACTACAGGATCGTGAATCAAACTGTTGAAATACAGGTCCATTTTCATACTAACAAGCTCTTTGGAACAACATATGGCTTAAGTGTTGTCGAGTTTGTTGTTCTGAGGTGCGTTTCGTGCTACGGAAATGAAGGTGATTTCGAATGTTTGTTGGTAGGTACTTCTTTTATAGAAAAATTATTACCGACGTAGTATTAAAAACCCCAGAATTATATCTTATTAATTAATCATAATCAATAATAACTATTATTAATAATAAATACAAATTATTAATACCTAACAATAAATTATAATAATTTTCACTAGGTACTTGATAAAACTGTTAATAATAATTTTATCAAGTACCTAATTTAGCATCACTAATTATTAGTGATAATTGATAATAATAATTAATCTAACATTTAGGATCTAGACATTTAGACCTAGTGATCTAGACAGAAGGGTGATCTGTACAAAGAAGATAATGAACCGTTGTGTCAAGAATTTGCAGAGTTTTTTTATGATGGAAATAGGAATTGTTAAAAAATACTTAACTTAACGGTAATTTGATATTTTATATATTGGAACTGTTGAGAGTACAAGTAGATTCAAGATTACGATCCGTATTTACATAATGCTTATTAATATTAGTAAGGAAGAAATGGAGGTTTGAAATATTTGGCTCCCCTTGACCCCTCTGACGTCATCCATTCCTGCCGGTCCACGACGTCATCCATTCCTGCCGGTCCACGTACGTCATCTCCTGTGAGGTGTTCTTGCCGGCCACTTGTCTGACGTCATCCACCCCCTGCCGGTTCACGTACGGCATACCTATTCTGTGAGGTGTTCTCTGCCGGCCACTTGTCTGACGTCATCCACCCCCTGCCGGTCCACGTACGTCATTATTTCCTGTGAGGTATTCTTGCCGGCCACTTGTCTGACGTCATCCACCCCCTGCCGGTCCTCGTACGTCATATCCTGTGAGGTGTTCTTACCAGCCACTTGTCTGACGTCATCCACCCCCTGCCGGTCCACGTACGTCATATCCTGTGAGTTGTTCTTGCCGGCCACTTGTCTGACGTCATGCACCCCCTGCCGGTCCACGTACGTCATATCCTGTGAGGTGTTCTTGCCGGCCACTTGTCTGATGTCATCCACCCCCTGCCGTACCGATATAATTCTGGGGTTTTTAATACTACGTCGGTAATAATTTTTCTATAAAAGACGTACCTACCAACAAACATTATTACCTTCATTTTCGTAGCACGAAACGTACCTCAGAACAAAAAACTCGACATCCTTAAAACCATAATATGATGTTCCAAACAGCTCGTTAGTATGAAAATTGACCTGTATTTCAACCGTTTGATTCACGATCGTGTTGATAGGCTCAAACATTGAGCCGCCATTGTGAACAAACGGCAGGTCGTACAAAGCTGCGGATGGTCTTAAAAAATTCTTAGGAATAAACTGTATCTAAATATGAAATAAAAAACATACTTAAACCAACAAATTTTGGGGGGGGGGGGGGGGTTAAAAAAATTATTTTCTTTGGGCGATTCCAATGGTTCATTATCGCAGATAATAAACCAAAAGAAAGTGCATCTGAATCCTTAGGAGACGTTTATTCCATTTGAGGCTCTACTTTTGGCCGGGTCATTCTACGACCAACCCTCCTGTCCCATTGAGTCTAGTCATTCACAAAAACCGCAATGGGCGAATTAGTAAAAATACCTCGGCGGAGATTCCATAACGTCTTTATATTGCTGCTATCATGGGAAACTGACTGTCTGGGTTGGATCTTTTATTAAAATCCCTCCATGACCCCAAGGCGCCACCATTGTGAGAGAGACGACCTCCCTCATTCCCTTGGAGCCAATGAATAATCAGAATGAGTCTAATAGAATAAGGTTCTGCTAGTGGTGTTGAACTATCGATAGTTTCGGATTCCGATAGTATCGATGATTTTTCCTAAAACTATCGATAGTATCGATAGTACTATCGATAGTTTTAACACCCGTCTCTTTTCAAATGTCTTGTCGAAGCTGGCCTATGTTTGTATTGTCAGTTGTCGTCAGTCGTCGTCTTTCGTTAGTTTTTTAGTTAAGTGAAAGTATTC
Source organism: Stenodema calcarata (assembly GCA_963920205.1). NCBI lineage: Eukaryota > Metazoa > Arthropoda > Insecta > Hemiptera > Miridae > Stenodema > Stenodema calcarata. The sequence continues at coordinate 935,330 of OY986060.1, read as the reverse complement.
CTGATGAGTTAAGTACAAGAATCAGATGCCTTTTTCATGCAAAAATATAAAAGTTCCTTGGTAACCAAAACGACTTATGGTTAGGTCACTTACATGTCGATTTTGGGTTGTGATTTTTCCGATAAAAATTGTCATGTCTGATTAAATTTTTTGTTTGTTTGACCGTTTTCGCCTGGGAAAGAACTGGAAAAGGCAATTAAGCAAGAAGGCTAAAAATGAACGATAATTGTGTTGAATGAACGGTGTCGAGAATGTTCCGAAATAGTGATAAACTCGCGGGCCCTTGAATTGCGTATATATTTTTTAAAAAATAACTTGAGGTAATATATATAACTTAGAATTCTGGCCGAATAGAAAGGCTTTTTAAAAAGAATTATTTTATTCGGACACAGAAAATCATTAATTTGATGGTTAACGGACAATAACTTCACAGAGACAACTGTACGCAAGGACAACGTTCACGAGACTGACTCTGCCTAGCGCTCGGTTCGTTATATAACCTCGGCTGCTGAGGGCAGCATATCCTAGGGAAGGCGCGACATAATTCCTCCCCCCTTAGATTAAAAGTCAGAAATTTTAAATTGTAACTCCGAGCGTTAAACATGAGTTTAACAAATAACATTTACCAAAATGTTCAGTGTATTATAACATTTCAGTATGTTATTTAATAACATACTGAAATACAAAGTTAAAATATTAAGTACAAAGTAGGATCGAAATTAAATAAAGTCAATTATAAAATAATACATAAGTGAACAGCACATTTTTAGAGTTCTACTCCTTGATTTGAATTGTTTGACAGTAAATTAAGTTTCCTTCTATTCTGGTAATATTTGTAAATGGTTACAGAAAAACAAGATGTTAGGATAGTGTACAATAAGATAGTCCAGATACTGGGCGTGAGTAATTGTCGTATAGTGGGGTAAGATTGTAAAGTAATAGGATGTGATTGGGGAGTTAAGTACTGGAGGTTTTTTTATTTAATAGTGGATACAGGATCCATATTGAGGTCCCAGGGTTGTTTTATGTGCTTGATGATAGAGGGACCGTTTGCTGTTTCTATAACTGGGGCAATTAATGTCTGATTTTTGTACTCTATCGTTCCATGGCCAGGGTAGGTCATAAAGATGCCTTTTAGAGTTTTAAATTCCGTTCCTTCGGGTTTAATAATTTTAATCTGGTCTTCTTGGGGAAATATTAAAATGTAGCGTCTGATTTCTTCTAAGAACTCGACGTGATTGGCCGTAATTTTAAGTTGGATTAGCTCACATGCTCCATTTAATCCTTTGGTCAAAATGTTTGATCGCCGAACAATTGAGAACTTTTCGGGCAAAAATAGTGGTTCAAACCTGGTTCACAATTTTGGTTGAAAAATATGATGTTATCGGAATCGGTGGACTTTGCTGCAAAGCGGGTAGAGGGTATTACTGTGATGTAATTATCGTCTACTAGGGAAGGTACTGATTTGAGTAGGAATAATTCGTAATTTTGTAGGTTGAGTATGGGGATATCGAGAAAGTAGGTTATGTCGTTGGTACCGATCAAGCAATTTATTTTTATATGATTTTGAAGGTCCCAGAATGAGTTTCTTTGGAATTCAGGAAGTCTATTGCCGTAATACGAGGTGAGTTTTTCTAAGGCTTCCATTAGCGTTTGGGGTTTGATTATACTGGGATGTAATTGTTTCAGTTTGCAAAAAGTGATTGAATTTTGAATGTCCTGTGTTATATCCAGAAGAATTTGCAACAGAAGTTGGTTATGTTCCAGGGCCATTTCTACTTGTTTAGAATGAGTTGCGAAAGAATTGAGTTCCTTGAGGTGCATAATTTCGGATTGCAGGATCTCGTGATTGTAACTTATGGAATCTATCGAGGAATTTAGTTCTTCTACCAGTCGGTCGTTTATAGAATAGTGATGCTCAATTTGTTGAGAGAAATTTTCTTGGTTATGCTGGAGATGTTGAAGGATTCTGTCATATTTCTCTCCGTCGGTAGCATCTAGATTGCCAGTTATGAATTTTATCACTGAACCTAATCCGTTTACTAAGCCTCGTTTTTGTCTGTGGGGAAGTACCGATTCGAACATTCTTTGGTTAATGGTTTCTATCATGTGTTCTATTATTTGGAGACGGGGATGAAGGGATTCTTGAAGGTCGTGGTCACTGTCGATGATATTGTTCTGAATTTCTTCTACGTGGGTTTTGATTTTTCTGGTTTGGTCGAGAATTTCGTCCAGTCTGTAGAAGTGAGTCAGAGTATGGTAGTAGTCGATGGTACGTGCTTGTCCTAGACGCACAGGTAACAGTCCCAGGTTGACAGTAACATCTTCAATTTCCAGCCCATATACCAGTAAAGGGAGTAGAAAAGGAAGGACCAACATGACCTGAAATCTATAAGCTCGATTAGGGACGGTAAGTTTGATGAAGCTAGTGGTCTAGATTTTTAAATTATTACTGGAGGTGAGATGGTCCAGGTACAGGGGAATCTGGTGGACACGGTAAGGCCTTTCTTGGTTTTTTCTTTATTAATTTGACCGAATGGTCTGAGGAGGATGTCTCTGAAGGAGGAAGTCTGGGTCTTTTCGAAGAGGGAAATTGAGCGATGGCTTTAGCACGCTCTTGTAGTTCTTGACTACTCACATCGGAGGGCGAGTAGGAGGAACTCGTACTATCGTCAGGGATTGCACAGGGAGGTTTAGTTGGAATGACTTTCCGCGGTCGTTTGACATTAGAGACGTGGATTTTTGTTTGGGTGTTATGGTGCCGGGGGTCAATATTGATGGTGCCTGTTGGTGAAGTTGGGTTTACTACTGTTTCTCTGTTGTATTTGGTCTTGGTCTTGCTTTGCAACTGTCGGTTTTTCACGTATACTGTGTCTGGGATCTCTGGAGGGATTTCCCTAGTCTCATTACGTGACTCTATAGTGTGTTCTTTGGTTTTCGACAGGTTTTCGTGTAAGTCGCGGTATAAGTGTAGCATACGATCTCGATGTTGAGAGATATAATCGTTAACTACCCTTTGTTCTAGATTCATGCGGAAGAGACCATTGTCAGAGATGTGGCCATTGATAATTTCCAGGGGAGTGAGACCTGTAGCGGAGTGGATAGAGTTATTGTATGCTAACAGGGCATAACTCACTTTAACTTCAATTGGCTCTTTTCGGAATTCTTCTCGGAGATTAAGGAGCCTGATATGCTCAATCAGGGTAGAGTGGAACCTCTCAATTGCTCCATTGCTCTCCGGGTGTTGGCTCGAGATGAAGTGAATTTCGATTTTATGCAGTAGTAATAATTCTTTGACAAGGGCTGAATTAAATTCTGCTCCATTGTCGGAAATGATCTTCTCCGGGATACCATGAGAAGAGAAGTATTGAACTAGGGTGTTCACTACTTCTATACTATTGTTAGATTGGACTTTGTATAATTGGGCAAATTTTGAAAAAGGATCTAATATTGAAAGGAATTTTGATTTTTCGAGTGCTATCTTGTCAATGTGAAGAGTGTGAAAGGGTCGTAGTGGTGTCGGGGTAACATTCAATTTTGGCTTGATTGGATTCCTATCGTATTTGGAACGAAGGCAGGTGTCGCATTGCTTGATAAAATTTTGTATTTCTATTTTCTGTCTTGGCCAAAAATATCTGCGTTTAATTTGTTGGTACGTTTCCTCGATACCTCTGTGGTTAGTTTTCCCTACATGGTAGTTTTGGATTATTTCTGCAATTTCTTCGTCGGTTTGTACATCGACCAAGAATTCTTTACAGCGGTACATTTCAATCTGAGATTCCTTGAACGTGGATGACATAATTTCGTTAAATTTTGTAAAGTTTTCTCCCGAGGGATCATTTACAAAGAACAGATGGTATTGAATTTTTGGACGAATGAATTCTTTGGTGAAATTTATTATTTCAGTGTCGTAATTAATTTCTGAAATTTCACAGGTGATTCTCGTTTTATTACCAAATATTGTTTCTACTTTCGGTTTTTTTGCTACGTTTTTGACAAATTTCATTATTATTTGATTTTTCCTATGGTTTACGGCTTCGTCCTTTGTTGGAATTGAAAATCGAGGTGTTTCAGGAATTTCTGGATTTGCAATTAATGATTCCGAGGTAGTTCGGTTTGGATCGTGGGATGGAGAAGCTACTGGAGTTAATCCTGGGTTTTGGTCATCAGCTATCAGCGGCGAGTGTGCTAATGCTTCGGCTATGATTCGGTCTATGTCCATTTGTAAGCCAGGGCTTATTGGAGGCAGGTCAAGGGATGAGAAATCGAGAGGGCTAAGTTGTCGATTGTTAGTGGAGTCGGTCTCTAAGTTATGAAGTTCGAACCTTGACAGTGCATCGGCTACTACGTTAGATTTTCCCGGTTTATATACAATGGAAAAATTGAAATCGCTTATTTTCAACTTCCATCTATACAGCCTAGAGTTGGGGTCTTTTAATTGGAAAAGCCATTGCAGCGGCCTGTGGTCAGTGTAGATGGTGAATTTCTGTCCGTACAAGTACGGGCGGAAGGTTTTCAGGGCAAATACAATCGCATAGAGTTCCTTCTCGATCGTAGAGTAACGTTGTTCGGTTTCAGTCAAAGTCTTACTAGCGAACGCGATCGGGAGGTCGTTGTTTTGTAGATTTTGGGAAAGTACGGCTCCTGCGGCAACATTGCTGCAATCAGTGGTTAGTACGAACGGCTTGGAAAAATCTGGGTACTGTAAGATTGGGCTATTGCACAGCAAAGTTTTGCATGTCTCAAAACTAGATTTGAATTCCCTTGAGTCTACTGAGACTTTCGGATTTGATTTCAGAGCAGATGTCATTGGTTTCGTGATGGTAGCGAAATCCTTAATGAACCGTCTGTAATAACCGACAAGACCGAGAAATCTTTTGATTTCGGTTTTGTTTCGGGGGAGTGGATACGATTTTACAGCCTGAATTTTGTCTGGATTCGGGCGCACTCCTTCCGGGGTTATGACGTGTCCAAGGTAGAGGAGTTCTTTCCTGAGGAACTCCGTTTTGTCAACTTGGATCTTCAAGTTGGCGGCTCTAAGGCGATCAAAAACTTTCCGTAGCCTCTCTATGTGTTCTTGGAGTGACACTGAGAATATTAGAATGTCATCTAGATAGACTAAAGCTAGTTCTCCGTTTATGCCACGAAGGACCGTGTTCATCAGCCTTTGAAATGTCGCAGGGGCATTTTTCAGACCAAACGGCATACGGACAAATTCATAGTGATTGTTGTCCGAGGAGAAAGCAGTCTTCGGGATTGATTCCTCGTCTAGCTCAATTTGGTGGAATCCACTGGCCAAGTCCAGTGTACTGAAATACTTACAGCGGCCAAGCTTGTCTAACAGATCAGCGATATTGGGTAGAGGGAATTTGTCATCAATAGTTAGGTCATTCAATTTTCTGAAGTCAATAACTAATCGGAATTTTCGTTCGTTGCTAGCGTCCATTTTCTTTGGGACTATCCAAAGAGGGGCATTGTACGGAGAGTCTGAGGGTCTAATTATATTTTGTGAGAGTAATTTGTCTATTTGATTTTGCACTTCATTTTTGTAGACGTGTGGGTACCTATAGGGTTTAATAAAAATTGGGATTTCGTTTGAAGTCCGAATGTGATGTTTCACATCGGTTGTTGCTGAAAGGGGTTCTTCTGGTTTTTGAAATAAATCGTCATATTCTCTAATTACTTCCTGTATTAATTTTCGTTCCTCAGAGTTTAAATGATCGAGTCTAAAACGTGAGTAGTCTACCCAACGTTTTGTTGGTTTTGGCCTAGAGATTTGAGGAGGTGCTTCTTCTGTAAATAATAGGTCTTCCACGGGCTCTACTAATAGGGGTTCGATTAAAGTGAGCCGTACTGATTCTTCTAGCGGGTTGGTCACATGAACATAAGCCTTTGAATTTTTGACATTCACCAGGCAGTTGGGAATTTCTAGTCCGGGGAAGGTGATATTATTCAGGATGGCTGTCCCATTGTTGAGATTTTTGATAGGTACGCGAACTTGTTTGATGGTTCGGGATTCTATCAGGTAAGATTGAGTTTCTACATTTTTCTTTGATTCGGAGGGTTGTATTCCGAATTCTAGGGGTATGTTAGTTTGAGGGGTAGTGAGGAGATTTTTGTCAAGATTTACCAGGGCCTTTAAGTTTTTCAAATTATCAAGTCCTATTAAGAGATGGAAACGGTCGTGGAAATCAAAGAGGATAAAGGGAAGATTCAGATTTTTACAGTTAAAGAATTCTCCACAGGGAATTTGAGTCTTATGAGTAAATTCTGAGATCCCGTGTGCAGTTTTTACGATGCCTTTATGAGGTTCAATTTTTTTTGCAAAATACCTATGGGCGACATCGGGGCAAACATAGGAACGGGTTGATCCGGTGTCTACGAGGATTTTCAGCCCATAAGGTGGAAAGGTTATGTAGGGTAAATCCGAACCAATTTTGTGTAATTCGTAAGTTTCAAGGGGAGTTTCAATTTTTTTGGGGGATGTTAGGACTTTATTGGGAGTAATGGGCTTATGGCTCATTGCTCCGGGGTTGGTTCTAAAAAAACGTCAGTGTTTTCCTCGGGTTCCTCGGGTGTTTCATCGTTGATCGTTAAGTTAGTGAAATCGTACGGATGGAACGTTGACCCATCATAAAATCCAGGTACGTAGTATCCGGATGGGGTAGCAGTTTCTTCCGTCTCTTTCTCAGGATTGGGATCATCGGATTCAATTAAGTGGAAATTCTTCGAGGTTGAACTGCCCGGCTTGGAGGGGGTGTTCGAAAATTGTCTAATGAATGGTTTGGGCGTGAATGAGGTTGGTTTAGGCGTAACTGAGGAAAAAGGTGGCCTTTGGAACGAATTCGTCCTAAAGAAAGGGGGTTTGTTTTGTCCTGTATGTCCTGTATTTGGTGTTTGGGGAGTTTGAGGATGATTGAAAGAGTTCCCTCTCGAAGTGTAATTTTGAACAGCTGGCGGCCTACTAGAGTTAGCCGCGGTTTGAGGTTTTGCATTTGTCAGGTTAAACTCATTTCGGAGGATTTGGAGGACTTGATCAAGGGAGGTACATTGCCTCGCTCTTAAGAGGGATCCTGTGGTATCGGGCAGGCCATGAAGGAACGTTCTTAAAGCAAAATTTCTTGCGAAATCTGTTAGGACGCTACGTGATGGTTCATTGTTGTTTATTTGAAGGTAGGCTATAGTAGCGTTCAGTTGATTAACTGTCCGCTGGTGGAACGTGAAACAATTTTCGTTGGGTTTTTGGGTAAACTTCCCTAATTCTGCTATTAATGTGTAAAGGTCCATTTTATCGCCAAAATTGGTTGTTAATATTTCCCTGAGAGTGGGGTAATCAGATATGTTGTGAGAAAACACGATCTGCACGGCTTTCCCAGTGATTCTAGATTTTATTGATTCGAGCAGGCAAAAATTTTGGAATGACTCTGGGTCTTCATCAATGTGAAATTGTTTATAAAGACGGTCGCAGACCTCTATGAATCTGGGGAGTTGCATAACATCCCCGTCATAATTAGGAACCATACTTAGGTGTTCTTTAGTTAATACTGGGGGTCTAGCCCTAACGGGAGTTTCGGGATTGCTAGTGTTAGGATTACTCGTCATCTCGGGAGGATTAAGGGGACTTTGATCAAGAATAAAGCGGGTGAAGTCTGTTAGTCCTGGCCTCGGCCTTGGAGATTTGGGTGTTTTCGGAATTTTGGAAACTTTTCCTAGGTCTATTGGTTCAAAAGCAAATTAGGTCGACAATTATTCACGAGTAGTAAAATTGAAATTTAGACAAGTTACACAAAAATAATATTGCTTAAATTTACTGCATGCAAATTACAGCTAAATAAAATTTCGAACGAAGTGTGTGTTAAAATATCGGAGTGTAATGAAATGAAATTTTGAAAAAGAAAAAATGAAGGGAGAAAAGACAATTCTAGACGAATAAAGGTTTGAGAAAATTTTATTAGGTTTCTGCTAAACCTGTATTCGTTATTTTGTTTTATTTTGCAGTCGCTGCGCGAACTATGAGTTTAATTTTATAATGCGTAGTGTAGAGTGTTTCAGTAATGATAATAATAAATTCTGTAATAATGTAATGAAATGAAAAATTTTACCAAGAAAATTTTCGAAAGAATGGTAAAATTTTGGAGTTAAATAATTTTAAAATTTCTGTACACAAAACCTAAGTTTAAATTTGTTTGAACGGTTTGTTCTTGCGTACTTATAAAAAAAATGGTTTTACAATACTTGAATTGGTTTCTTGAATATTCTTCTCTGGCGATGCAGTTATTCAGATAGCGAAGCCGCTCTTCTCTGAATGATGACTCGGCGGAGTGGAGAATCAGCGACGACAAGGTGGAGACTTCCGGGTGGCTTGCGTCCTGAGCTCGCTTGGTCCTTTTGAGTCTTGGTGAAATGACTTAATAATTGTAAATTCCGAGGGTAGGAATTTCTACAAAGCGGGGTGTGCTTCGGAAGACAGAAAACGGGGTGTGTTTTCTGCGTCGATGGGTCTTTCCAAGGGTGCGGAAGTCGTCCAACGGCGTTTACTTTAACTTCGGAAAAATGTTATAACGGACCTACTGAGTAAATCAAATGGTCGTCAACCTTTTCCGACGGAGTCCGTGAAGTTCTATTCTCACGTAGTTACTCAGCGTTCTGGAGTTTCGTTGTGAAGGAAGTGGTCAGGTGTTGACGATCTTCGCAGAAGTCCGTTGTAGGTTGTTTTTTCGGAATTCCGAGCCTTACTGACCTAAATTTACTCGAAATGTCCTACCGACTGCGCCACTTAGAATTCTGGCCGAATAGAAAGGCTTTTTAAAAAGAATTATTTTATTCGGACACAGAAAATCATTAATTTGATGGTTAACGGACAATAACTTCACAGAGACAACTGTACGCAAGGACAACGTTCACGAGACTGACTCTGCCTAGCGCTCGGTTCGTTATATAATCTCGGCTGCTGAGGGCAGCATATCCTAGGGAAGGCGCGACATAATTTATACGAATAACTGCTGGAAGACCTAAAATTATCAGACAAAATAATGCTACGAACAAAAAAATAAATGAATACAATAGTGGCGCTGATCAAGAAAAAATAAAAAACATCTAGAGGAGTAGATTCTTCATGGTCATTTCTTCCCGGGCTGAGGACGCCGTAACGCGAAAATTACCGTAAGATTTACAATTGTTTAAATTAATTAAGTGTTTCTCTCTTTCTATTTTCTCCTCCGGTGAAAATATTTATCCAGTATATAATATATATTATATATTATATAATATATATATTATTATATTATTATATTAAATTCAACACCGCCAAAAATCTTTTTCAAAGAAGAATCAGCCTATCACATCCCCAATTTCATCCCAAAATTATCACAGATTGCAAAATAATATTACTAGCCAATAATTATCCACTAAAACTGATTAAAAAACTCATTTTCCGAATAACCAAACAACCCTCCACTCAACCGAACCAACAACATACAAATAACAATCAACATCAACCGCAGAACATTGTCACATCTACACAATCCTCGACTCCATCGCCAACCACGACAACTAGCTTTGCCTCCATCAGGTACATAGGGACCACATCAGACATCATAAAGAAAAAACTTAACACCTACAGCCCTACCACACGAATAGCTTTCTACAATCACCCAAACAACAGGAACAGAAAATATATTTCAAAACTTAAAGACGTCATGAAAAAAGAAGAAATTAGTAACATCGTATACTCTGCCAAATGCCAAGATTGTAATTCCACGTATATTGGTGAAACCAGACAGCTAGGTACAGAAAGGATGAAAGGCCATAATTATGACAACAAAAAAGCGATACTTAAATCATTCAAAATCCTGATGATGATTCCTACGCAACAGCATTAGCGAAGCATGTAGTTACGACAAAACACAACCCTGAAATAAAACAGTGGGAAATATGTTGCATAGAGCCAAACTTCCAAAAAAGAAAAATTAAAGAAATGGCGTATATCTTGAAAAACAAAAGCAACAACAACATAAATTTTAAAAAAGATGTCAAAGGACTTTCTACAACATACCACAGACTCATTAAATAAAACTCACTAACCCTTAACACAACAACATTCCAACAACAACACAACATTCCAACATGCCCCACCACTTTACAACTTCTACCACCACTCTACCACTTATAATCATTCTACAAATTACAGTTAATCATAAACACTTTCATCTGCAATCAATCTTTTCATAATTACAATCATCTATAATTGTACTTCATTTCCTTTCTGTTGTTGTTTTCTTGTTGTTATTCATTTACAATTGCAATCTGCTGTTATTTTCTTGTTACTGTTATTTTCTTGTTGTTAACTTTGGTTCATGTTCTTTTTCTTCTTGTTATTGTTTGCTTATAATATACAAAAATGGCTTTTGTTGTCACTTCATAGTTCATAGTAATTATTCTAAGTTCCTGTTCATAGTCATCATGTCTCAGTAGATTTTATCTTCCACCACACACACTAATGTACCCCTTCCTCATAGAATCACTTCCACGTAGCAGTTAGTTAGTTTCATTTTTATATTATCCACAAACTGATCCACCTCCATTTGTTTACTTCTCCACAAAAGTTCTTCAGTTTAATGTAAAAAATTTTCACTTCTACATGTAAGTAGCAATCCCAACGTATCTTATAAATAATATTCCTGACATAGCATGTAAGTATTAATTCTGTTCTCATCTTATCTAGGAACGCAGTAGCGTTCCGCCCCGCCAAGCAAAGAAGTTGAGAAAACGAACGGTGCCGAGTGTATATTTACCGGACGTCACGAAACGCGTTTTCGAGGTATCCATATCTCGGCTCCTATTTGACCGATCAACTTGAAAATTGGTATGGGTCTTCTTGGAGTGGATATTAGAAAGCCCTGAAAGTTTCAAGTCGCTAGGTCTAAAGGGAGCCGAGTTAAATAACTTCAAAACCCCGGTTTTTCGGCCTTAGGTTGTTCTTCCGCTTCTTCTTCTTCTTCTTCTCCTTGTTCAGACAGGCGAGGCGGGAGCCTCTCCACGTTGACCGATTGACTTGAAATTTTGCACAGAGCTTCATTTAACCTTGAGACAGAGCCTTATATAAGATTTAACCCATTATCTCAACCCAAAAAGTTTTAGAAACAAAAGAACAGAAACCTTAGGAAAATTCTGTCCACTATGACGAGTCTACAGCCTGGGTAAAAGGACCAATCGACTTGAATTTTTTTACATACCTTCTTTATAGCATGGCTCAGTGCCATTTGAACGAAATAAGCAATTATCTCAACCCCAAAAAAAATTAGGGACAAAAAAACTGAAATTTAGGGTAATTTAGGCTAATTATGGCCATATCTCGGCTCCTAGTAGACCGATCAACTTGAAATTTGGTATGGATCTTTTTGGTGTGGATAATAGAAAGCCCTGAAAGTTTCAAGTCGCTAGGTCTAAAGGGAGCCGAGTTATATAACTTCAAAAACCAATTACCATGTTTTTCTACTTTTTTCAGTCGGTCAAGGCTACAGCCTCTCCACCTTCGCCGATTGACTTGAAATTTTGCACGGAGCTTCGTTTCAAGTGTAGCAAGTGCCTTTTGAAAGATTCAAGTCGATATCTTTAAAGGGAGCCGAGTTATATAACTTCAAAAATCCGGTTCTTCACCCTTACCTGTTCTTCTTCTCCTTAATCAGTTAGGCATTTCCACCTTCACGGATTGACTTGAAATTTTGCACAGAGCTTCGTTTCAACATCAGACAGTGCCTTTTGAAAGGTTTAACCCATTATCTCAACCCAAAAACTTTTAGAAACAAAAAACTGAAATTTAGGCTAATTTTGGCAACTTTGACGAGTCTTCAGCCTGGGTAACCGGACCAATCGACTTGAAATTTTGCATAGACCTTCTTTATAAAATGACCCACTTCAACAACAAAAAGATGTGATATCCCCCCAAAAAACACTCCGTGTAAAAATCACCCCGCCTCGCAAATATCATTCTTCAGAGGCCGGAAAAAGTTATGATATCCACTTTCCCCGCCCGCCCTTTTCCTCATTAAGGAGCTAAGTATAATGAAAAGCTTAACCACTTCACAAGCACCGTACCCCTTTCGAAATCTCCCCTTGGCGCTATTGCGAGACGTTTTTATTACTTCCACAAGCAACTAATACTTGTATAAAACGTTAACCACCATCAAGTATTAGTTGCTTGTGGAAGTAATAAAAACGTCTCGCAATAGCGCCAAGGGGAGATTTCGAAAGGGGTACGGTGCTTGTGAAGTGGTTAAGCTTTTCATTATACTTAGCTCCTTAATGAGGAAAAGGGCGGGCGGGGAAAGTGGATATCATAACTTTTTCCGGCCTCTGAAGAATGATATGAAGAATGATTTTTACACGGAGTGTTTTTTGGGGGGTTGTAGGTTACCTCACTTGAATAGGGCTTTGTTCCATTGCCGAAACGTCATGAGAAAATAAACACGGAAAAAAAAGACTAGCTTGGTCATTTGAATACAACCTGCTTCTTCACACTAGTCAATCCCATCAACATAATATATATATTATATATATGGATGCGTTGAATGACCAAATACTAGTCGGTGGTGTGAAGGTTTTTTATTCCACGACGTTTCTGCCCAGGAACTGGGCCCTATTCATGTGGATATCTACAAGGAAAGTAGAATTAATATTATTTTGAACAACAATGTGGAGAACAGCAGAGATGGAATGCTTATTATGTATGTTACGACTAATGACATTTGTTGTAATAACATTGTACTAAGTGGGTACTTACATTATGAGATGAGGTAAATGTCACATCGGGGATTTTGAACAGGGGATAGCACACGGTAATAACAGAAGGTTAAGGGATGCAAGGTTACAAATACAGAGTCACAATGCCGGTGTCTTGGCCGAACCACGACAGACAACAGTTGTTGACATTATAATATAATAAATGTACGTAATTATATAAAAAAGTAGGGTAAGATTAGAAGTTTAACATTTATGCTAGTGGTCTAAGTAGGTAGGTAGGTAGTAAGTAGGTAATACAGTTACAAAAATTGTTGGCAAAAGTAGGTAGGTAATACAAACATTGTCAAAAATTGTTATGAAGAATAGTTGTTCTAAGTAGGTAGGTAATGTTGAATTGGAGGGGGGAATTGATTGTAGGTAGGTACTGTCTATTGAGAAACATGGAAGGACTAGAGAAATTACTTACTGTTGGCGATGTGTTAAAAGTTTTTGATAAATTGTTGCTAGACCGTTGGTGTCTTTTTTGAAGTTCATAGTTCTATCCTTATTTTTCAAAATGAAACCTACTTCTTTGATTTTTCGTTTTGGTTTATTATCTTCGATAATGAACCATTGGAATCGCCCAAAGAAAAAAAAATTTTAACCCCCCCTCAAAATTTGTTGGTTTACGTTTCAAGATACGTAGATTCAGAAAATCGAATTAAAAAAAATCCGTCCGTCCGCCGTACGCCGTCCGCCGTACGCCGTCCGCCGTCCGCGCCACTTTGCCCAGTTAGCGTTGAGTTAAAATTACGAAATTTGGTTTCTGGGTTTGGACCAGCCCCACAATGGTCCTCGAAACTTTTCATAACCCTAGGTCAAGGGGAAGGGGATCAAAACGAATTTTGAAATTTTGAAAATTCCATATCTTGAAAAATTCCCATCAAACGGTATGTTTTTTATTTCATATTTAGATAGAGTTTGTTCCGTAGAATTTTTTAAGACCATCCGCAGCTGTGTACGACCAGCCGTTCGTTCACAATGACGGCTCAAAGTTTGTGCGTCACAACACGATCGTGTATCAAACTGTTGAAATACAGGTCCATTTTCATACTAACAAGCTCTTTGGAACATCATATGGCTTACGTGATGTCGAGTTTGTTGTTCTGAGGTGCGTTTCGTGCTACGGAAATGAAGGTAATTTCGAATGTTTGTTGGTAGGTACTTCTTTTATAGAAAAATTATTACTGACGTAGTATTAAAAACCCCGGAATTATATCATATTAATTAATCATAATTAATAATAATTATTATTAATAATAAATACGAATTATTAATACCTAACAATAAATTATAATAATTTTCACTAGGTACTTGATAAAATTGTTAATAATTAGTGATAATTGAAAATAATAATTAATCTAACATTTAGGATCTAGACATTTAGACCTAGTGATCTAGACAGAAGGGTGATCTGTACAAAGAAGATAATGAACCGTTGTGTCAAGAATTTGCAGAGTTTTTTTAGTATTGGTTTCTGAGCAACAAAACTGCCAATTATCAGTATTGGGATTATGTTTAGTTTAGCCTTAGCCAAACACATAGCTGTAACTAAACATAATCCCAATCTTACCCTACTTTTTTATATAATTACGTACATTTATTATATTATAATGTCAACAACTGTTGTCTGTCGTGGTTCGGCCAAGACACCGAAATTGTGACTCTGTATTTGTAACCTTGCATCCCTTAACCTTCTGTTGTTACCGTTTGCTATCCCCTGTTCAAAATCCCCGATGTGACATTTACCTCATCTCATAATGTAAGTACCCACTTAGTACAATGTTATTACAACAAATGTCATTAGTCGTAACATACATAATAAGCATTCCATCTCTGCTGTTCTCCACATTGTTGTTCAAAATAATATTAATTCTACTTTCCTTGTAGATATCCACATGAATAGGGCCCAGTTCCTGGGCAGAAACGTCGTGGAATAAAAAACCCTCACACCACCGACTAGTATTTGGTCATTCAACGCATCCATATACTTCCACTAGTCATCAAGATCATAACACTATATTATATATATAGTATATAATATATACTTATATATATAGTACGAGTATATAGTATATAATATATACTATTATATTATATATGTATATACTATTTGGTGTCTTTTGGCAGTGGATTCAGGATGGTCTGAAAAGGATTTTGGAATGAACATTTATCGAAAATTCGAGTTTTAAAAATTTAGGACCGAGAACAATAGCTACATTTTCTTTGAAAATTCGCTAAAAGAAATTTTGGATCGGACGAATAGTTTTGGAGCTGTAGTCAAAAGAGACCGACAGTTAGTTTTGTTCGTTTTTGAGAAAACCATTAGGTCTAGAAGCACCATTCTGGTCTTAAATTGGAGCTTAAATTATTCTCTCATGACCTTTTCGTAGGAACAGTAGTTTGGCCGGTACGTTACTAGAAAAGTGACAGTACTTGACATAAAATTTGCACTTTTGGGGAAATAATTTCCTGTTTTGCAGACTTATTTAATTTGGATCCCTGGAATTTTCTTTTCAAATACACTTTGTTTTGGTTTATTATCTTCGATAATTAACCATTGGAATCGCCCAAAGAAACAATTTTTTTAACCCCCCCCCCCCCCCCCCCGTTGAGTTAAAATTACGAAATTTTTTTATGGGTTCCGACCAACCCCACAATGGTCCTCGAAACCTTTCATAACCCTAAGTCAAGGGGAAGGGGTTCAAAACGAAATTTAAAATTTCGACAATGTCATATCTCAAAATAATTAACTGAACCGTGTAGTTTTCAGTTCACTTTTGAATGACCTGAAAAATTACGAATCTTTTAAGACCAATTGGATTTTCGTGCGACCAGCCGTTCGTTCACAGTGAGCGCGCAAAGGTTTAGGAAAAACACTAAACTTCTCGTCGAAAACGCCCAGCCGCCCAGAATAAAACTACCTTTTTTCATCTTCCCGGTAAACTACAGTCTAGAAATTTTAACCATGAGTCGGGGATAGACCACATTGCAATATTCACTCGGTTTCTCATCTGTAAAATTGTTTAAATAATACCTTCTTGTAATAATACAAATTAAATTTTGATGATGAGCTATTGACTTGAAATTTTAAAAATAGGTCAGAACTGGATCACAATGCAATATTCACTCGGTTTCTTGTCTGTAAAATGTTTAAAATAATACCTATTTGTTTAAACAAATTAAATTTTTATGATGAGCTAGATACATGAAATTTTAAATATAGGTCAGAAATGGATGACATTTCAATATTCACTCGGTTTGTATGACATGGTATGAGTATGGTATGGTATATTATTGCATGTATGATTTGGTATAGTACAGTATGGTATGATAGGAAAGAAATTCGTATGGTATGGTATGAGTACGGTGAGAATATGGTATGGTGCCGATTTGCAACACAGTCTGGTATAGACAGAAGGGTTGTTTAATCAAGATGGCGTAGGGGTAAATAGAATAAATGAAAGTAAATTATATAGCGGGTTTACTAATGCAGTGGAAGCTCAGAATAGGAAATGAACATAATCGTCTCTCTTAAAGAATAAAATGAAGTAGAAACTAATTGTTTTTCTTACAAATGAAATAATACGACCTGGCCAGGATTTCACTGTCCTAAATCGTCAATTCTGTTGGGATGAGAGGGCGTCGATGAGTCGTGGGCCGTCCGTAGGTCGGCCTCTTCTCGTTGAATCCGAGGAAGGTTTCCCGACTTATTTCTTGACGTGGTGGGGAGTAAACGGAGTACTCGAAACGTTCTTTTTCCGTCTTATTTCCCTTCGTGGCGGAGGGAATTTCGCGAAAGGGGTTCTAGATCGAATAACCGCGGGATTCTGCGACCCACGGTGACCCGGTATGCGCGAAGCGACTGGAAAAACTTCGGACGAAGAAAACAGACGGAATGTAATGCGTTGTTGGCGAATTCGCATAGCACACTGGCGAGACGTGATATATTCGGACAGGAGAAAGGTTGAACGGCTTATCAAGGTGATGACTCACAGGTTGGGTCCACGAACAACGCGAACTGACGAAGCGACTTGACCAACGGACATACACATACACAAACTCCTCTAAACGACGTATGCAAAAAAAATAACGATAACAACTGCTCTTGTTGGGAACATTCAACAAGGGTGATCTGCACAAGAAAGATAATAAACCGTTGTGTCAAGAATTTGCAGAGTTTTTTATTTCATATTTAGATAGAGTTTATTCCTTAGAATTTTTTAAGGCCATCCACAGCTTTGTACGACCAGCTGTCCGTTCACAATGACGGCTCAAAGGTTGAGCCTGTCAACACGATCGTGAATCAAACGGTTGAAATACAGGTCAATTTTCATACTAACGAGCTGTTTGGAACATCATAATGTCAAGTTTTTGATGTCGAGTTTTTTGTTCTGAGGTACGTTTCGTGCTACGGAAATGAAGGTAATTTCGAATGTTTGTTGGTTGGTACTTCTTTTATAGAAAAATTATTACCGACGTAGTATTAAAAACCCCAGGATTATATCGTATTAATGAATAATAATTATTAATTATTATTAAATAATACGATATAATAATAATTATTATTATTAATAAAATTCCAGAACAATGTGCTAAGAAATGTTGTCAATGCACCATGGTACTTTCGAAATGAACGACTCCACCATGATCTTCAAATCGAAACCATAAACGAAGCCATCAAGCGGCAAGCCGTACGTCATCTTCAACGGCTAAGGTCTCACGTCAACGAGGAAGCTGTCCGACTCCTTGACACGAGTGATATCACCAGACGATTGAAGCGTACCAAACCACTCGACCTTGCCCACGGGTGAAGCAGTGTAGTGAATGCAATATCATCATAAAAATGAACAAAACTCAGTGATGTATCTAACCTTTTGAATAGTATGTGCCCTAGTTTCAAAATAATATTGTTAATAAGTTATTACTTGGAGCAATAAAATCTTTCAAAAAAAAATTATTATTAATAATAAATACACCTTATTAATACCTAACAATAAATTATAATAATTTTCACTAGGTACTTGATAAAATTATTAATAATTAGTGATAATTCATAATAATAATTAATCTACCATTTAGGATTTAGACATTTAGACCAAGTGATCTAGACAGAAGGGTGATCTGTACAAAGAAGATAATGAACCGTTGTGTCAAGAATTTGCAGAGTTTTCTCCATCTTCCCGGTAAACTACAGGCTGGAAATTTTAACCGTGAGTCGGGGATTGACCACATTGCAATATTCACTCGGTTTCTCTTCTGTAAAATTGTTTAAATAATACTTATTTGTTTAAACAAATTAAATTTTGATGATGAGCTAGACACTTGAAATTTTAAATATACTCGTAGGTCAGAACTGATTGACATTTCAATATTCACTCGAATTGTATGACACGGTACGAGTATGGTATGGTATATTATTGTATGTATGATTTGGTATAGTACAGTATGGTATGATAGGAAAGAAATTAGTATGGTATGGTATGAGTACGGTGAGAATAATATTCTCACCGTACTGTGTTATGGTATGGTGCCGATTTGCAACACAGTCTGGTATTTCAATTTTGTTTTAAAATTTCGTCTTGTCTATTTTCGCCTTCGAAACCACCAATTGTTTCCAAATAATAATTATTTATACTATAGCATAATTAATTAATTTTCGAAGAAGAGCCCCTGAAAGTAGGCAACCCGCATTGTGTCCCCCCCCCCCCCCCTCAACTTTCATACATCCTACTTGTTAGGTCAAGTATGCGTTTTTTTTTAATGACGCTTTCTCTTATCTTCATTATTCTATTCCCAAGTCAGAGCTTTTTCCTTTTTTCAATTCGTCATTCTTCAACAGGTTTGATTTGTTTTCCATTATCTATTTTCAAAGATCCTTTTTATTTCCAGTATATTTATTTTCCCTCATTTTGTAGTCTCTTTTTCCTACTTCCTTTTCCAAATTGTATTTACGTTTTTTGGGATAGTATCCCTGGTAGCAGACTCAGCTGACGATATATATTAGGGTTTTCTTTTATCCACAAGCTCTATCATATCATGACTTTTCTTTATATATACACTCTGGATAATAAAAAACTCTGCAAATTCTTGACACAACGGTTCATTATCTTCTTTGTACAGATCACTTTTCTGTCTAGATCACTAGGTCTAAATGTCTAGATCCTAAATGTTAGATTAATTATTATTATCAATTTTATCAAGTACCTAGTGAAAATTATTATAATTTATTGTTAGGTATTAATAATTCGTATTTATTATTAATAATAATCATAATTAATTATGATTAATTAATACGATATAATTCTGGGGTTTTTACTACTACGTCGGTAATAATTTTTCTATAAAAGAAGTACCTACCAACAAACATTCGAAATTACCTTCATTTCCGTAGCACGAAACGCACCTCAGAACAACAAACTCGACATCACTTAAGCCATATGATGTTCCAAAGAGCTCGTTAGTATGAAAATGGACCTGTATTTCAACAGTTTGAGTCACGATCGTGTAGTGAGGCACAATCTTTGAGCCGTCATTGTGAACGAACGGCTGGTCGTACAAAGCTGCGGATGGTCTTAAAAAATTCTACGGAACAAACTCTATCTAAATATGAAATAAAAAACATACCGTTCCATATGAATTTTTCGAGATATGAGATTTTCAAATTTTCAAAATTCGTTTTGAACCCCTTCCCCTTGACCTAGGGTTATGAAAAGTTTCGAGGACCATTGTGGGGTTGGTCGAAACCCATAAAAAAAATTTCGTAATTTTAACTCAACGCTAACTGGGCAAAGTGGCGCGGACGGCGGACGGCGTACGGCGTACGGCGTACGGCGTACGGCGTACGGCGTACGGCGTACGGCGTACGGCGGACGGACGGATTTTTTTTTATTCGATTTTCTGAATCTACGTATCTTGAAACGTAAACCAACAAATTTTGAGGGGGGGTTAAAAAAATTTTTTCTTTGGGCGATTCCAATGGTTCATTATCGAAGATAATAAACCAAAACGCCTTTGCTCGACAAGCTGAATTGCAATATTCATCAGCATTTATTTATGCTTGGCATCAAGGATTACTCGCCAAACTGCAAAGGGACCTTCCGACCCAATTCTTCCAAATTCGTAAGTCACACCTGCCAGATAGATTATTCAGAGTAAAATACGACAACGAGTACTCCCAACTGAGGAAACTAAATGCAGGTGTTCCACAAGGCAGTGTCCTTGGCCCCATACTGTATCTACTGTACACAAGAGACCTACCACAACCAGTTGATACACTTACTGCAACTTTTGCTGATGACACTGCTATTCTCGCAGTTGGAAACTCAGCTGT
Organism: Stenodema calcarata; assembly: GCA_963920205.1. Taxonomy (NCBI): domain Eukaryota; kingdom Metazoa; phylum Arthropoda; class Insecta; order Hemiptera; family Miridae; genus Stenodema; species Stenodema calcarata. The sequence continues at coordinate 915,217 of OY986060.1, read as the reverse complement.
AGAAGCCACCAGTAAACTACAATCTGCTGTAAACAATATCCTAAACTGGACTAAGCGATGGAGGATGAAGTTGAACGAAACGAAATCTATCAATATAAACTTCACGAATCTAAAGACAGACGTAATCCCATTAAAGATTAACTCGCAAACAGTGCCTTATGCGGACGAGGCAAAATACCTTGGCATGACTCTCGACTGTAAGCTGAGGTGGAAACCCCACGTAAAGAAAAAAAAGGACGAGCTCAACTTAAGATTCAGAAAAATGTATTGGTTGATAGGGAAACACTCTGAACTATCAACACACAATAAGTTGCTTCTATACCAGCAAGTTATCAAACCAATCTGGACTTACGGGTGCCAACTGTGGGGTTGCACAAAGAAAAGTAATATACAACTTATACAAACGTTTCAAAACAAAGTTCTTCGGTGTATTGTCGAGGCACCTGTGTACGTACGGACAGCTGATCTCCATCGTGACCTACAGATGGAGACTGTTGGCTTTTTTATAGTTACTATAAAAAAAAAACTTGAGATAGAGCACGAGAGCCGGCTCCACAAACATCCAAACGTCGAAGTACTGAATCTACTGGACAACAGCGGAGACATACGGAGACTGAAGAGGACCAAACCATTGGACCTTGTCATGACTCACTAGTGTGGAGTGATGTGTAGTGGATATAGGTAGTGATCTACATACCACAGAAACGCTCTAATGTAGGTAATACAGTTGTAACATAAATAAATAAATGATGAAAAAAAAATAAAAAAATGTATTTATGGTTTTGGCCGACGCTGTTAGCTTCTTCCTTGATATTTTAAAACGACATTGGCCAGAAAAGTACTATGCGCAGTATATTAGGAGAAGAAATAGGAGGAGTCTACACGGAAAAATTTCGGTCTCGCTAGTTTTGGACACCCCGTGTACGTTAGTAGTTCGTGGGGGAGTTGCCTCTTTTTCCGTTGCTTCTTGTTCCCTTGGTCCGAAGATTGTTTCAGATCCATATCCATCTACAGATTGATTTCCTGTTGGAGCTACAGTTGGCTCAGGGGAAATAACCTTTATTATCCAGTCCCAAGCAAAGTCGAATCGAGCGTACCGGCCTGGAGCCGGGTTTAGTCCTTTACCATTCAGTCCTTGAGAATTTCCTGAGTACAAGCCGATGATCAATTCATTATTGTCACCACAAACCAAAGGGCTACCATTATCGTAATGGTCGGAGTTCTGGTTCATGCTATCAACTATGGCACATACCTGGACGTCTCGCATGAACACTACATTCAGATTTTCGTGTTCTGTGGACATTTCGGAGAAGGTTTTTTCACACCAGTCAAGAGGCATCAGTTTCATTTCTTGCTTATACAGAACACTATCGGGACTTGCCTTAGTAGATATTCTTCCCCAAACCATAGTTGAGCATTGCAAGCCGTCTGGGTTCATTATAGCTTGGGTTATTTGCTCCTTTGATCCCCTCTCAAGCGGAAACGCTTCAGTAAATCCTCTAACAAATGTAAATGTCGAATTAACGAATACCATCGCGTAGTCGTACACTAGAGCGCTCACGTTCAGGGAGCATTTTGGATGTACTGTGAGCGCCTTTGCGTATAAGGCCATACCCTCCGTGTAGTACACGATGTCATTATGAGTCAAACCCGCGACAATTTCGATGGCCTCTGGATCCTGCAGTGTATGAGGTAGTTTGTAATTATGAAAATTCCCGGGATTTTTCACGACACAATAGCAAGCCGTGATGACAGCCTGGGTAGACAGAAGGGTCCCTCCACACGCATGTAAGGATTCAACCACCACTGACACCAGAAACGGGAACTCCCTTGAAGTCGGGGCTTCGCCATTGATCATCTCCAACCTCTCACCGTGGAGTGGATGATTTTTGTGAATTGGACTCCGAAGAATAATTTTGGCAGCCGCATTTAACTGAGTTGTCATCAAGTACGCTGCTAGTAGCATCCATTCAATCCAGATCAGCATTGAATCAATTCGTATCATTTCAAACTTATTTCGTCTTCATATTTGCATTTTTGGACTAATGGAAAATCTTTTTTGGAATTCAATAATCTATTTCAAGCACATTTGTTGATGCACCAAGACATCCAGCTATAATGACGTTCCACTTCTCCAAACTTGCATAATACTTGCTCCAAAATGGAAACTTTTGTCAAATAATTACATAAAGATGAAGATTTATTTTGTAAAAAGTTTTCACAAAACATCAAACGACGAATTTAAATCCCATCCAGAATTTAGGGTTCGCAGATATAGCTGAATTTGATCGGTATCCCAACTTTAAATTTCACATTATACTTATTGAATCTAATACATATTTTGGTGGGTACCTATTTTATTTCCAAACAGTTCTGTGAATTGTTTATAGGTTCTCTTAGTGTATGAACCCCTCGAGTAATGTTGTTTGTAGTGGTCAGTATTGATTTAACAAATCGCAAATAAAGTCGTCGGGTTCTCTTTACTAGGGGTTTGACATGAAAATGTCTTTGCACTGGCCTCCCTCCGATGTTGTGTAAAGATTTTGTGACATCCACCTTTTGACGTACAACCAATCCGTAACTAAGTAATTGTAACTCCGTCTGTGTACATCCCACGGTAGTCGTTCACCGCTCGTTGGAATCGTCAGATTTGATGGATTAGTTTCATGTTACCCCGACGCACGTACCATCAGTGGTAGTTGAGCTGTACAGGATGAAAGGTGGGAGAAAAAGTCATGCTTGCCATGTACGTAGACGACTTGGTAATTGCATCATCGAACAGCGTAGCGGTCAACAAGCTGAAAAAGGAATTGACAGAAACATTCCAAATGCGAGACATTGGAGGTATAAATTACTGTCTCGGCATAGAATTTTCAAGAGATAAGAACGGAGGAGTAAAAATGAGTCAAGAAAAATACGTCAAGAAACTAATTGAAAAATTTAGGATGACCGAAGCAAAAACATGCAAAACTCCGATGGAAGTAAACCTGGATTTGGAAGTGCCGGATCAGGGGGAGCTACCCGATGTTCCATACCAGAGTTTAATCGGGTCATTGATGTATTTGGCAACGGCGACCAGACCCGACATATCGTACGCAGTAAGCTACTTATCACAATTTAATTCATGTTACAGAAGTGAACACTGGGCTGCTGCAAAACGCGTACTCAGGTACTTGAAGGGGACCGAAACCCTAGCTCTACACTTTCGCAAGGTGGGGAAAACTGAGTTACGCGGGATGTCCGATGCGAGTTATGGAAGTTGCAAAATAGACGGGAGATCATACACCGGATACTGTTTTCAGTTAAACGGAACGGCCATAAGCTGGGAGGCGCGAAAACAGCGTACAGTAGCCGGATCGACAACTCATGCTGAGTACATGGCTCTGTCAGAATCAGCGAAGGAAGCCATCCACCTAAAATATCTCGTCAACCATGTTCACATCGCGCAGGACACAGTCACAATTCAAACCGACAATCAGAGCGCCATAAGTTGGTCGAACAATCCAGTAGTGACCTCCAAGTCGAAGCATATCGCCATCAAAGAACATTTTATTCGAGAGGCTGTAGAAAATAAGGACGTCAAACTGGAGTTCTGCAGAACTGACGAAATGGTCGCGGACATCTTCACGAAGGCACTACCCGGCCCGAAATTCCACGAGTTCCGTGAACGACTAGGGTTGGGCAGCGGCTAGTGAGGGGGAGTATTGGAAGAAGTCCCGACTCCAACTAACAACATGTGTTGGTTGTCAAGAGCCAAAGATGCATTCCCCAGTCTTGAATAATCAGTCTTGAATTATTGTTCTTGATTGCGTGAATTCTCTGTTTTATAATTTTGACTGGAATACAAGTTTTCACTCTATAAATTTTCACTCTGCTATATCTAAACTATAAAAGTGGTAGTTGAGCTGTACAGGATGAAAGAATGAGGGTAAGTTCAAGTTATCTAATAGATAACTTTATAGTATACAACTATAAAACTCTGAAAATTCTTGACACAACGGTTTATTATCTTCTTTGTACAGATCACCCTTCTGTCTAGATTACTGAATGGTAGATTAATTATTATTATGAATTATCACTTATTTTTGAAAATTGCTATCTAGTAGTGTAAACAATTATTAATTATAATAGTTGGTTGTTAATAATTTTTATGAATTATTAATTATTACCTATTAATCATTATTAATTAACTCAATATTTGAAAACCATGTGCTGCCCGAATCAGCTGAGCTAGTATGAAAATTGACCCGACAAGCTGACTCACGATTCACTCTCATGTTGACGACTTTCGATCTGCAACAACTTTCAGCCCTCATTGTGAACGAACGGCTGTAAATTAAATGGAACGGTATAGTTTTTAGTTCACATACAGATAGAATTTAGTTTTTAGTGCCATCCGCGGCTTTGTACGACCAGCCGATCATAGTGAACTTTTTGAGATAATATCTTCCATATTATGTAATTTTCAAAATTTCAAAATTCGTTTTGAACCCCTTCCCCTTGACCTAGGGTTATGGAAAGCTTCAAGGATCATTGTGGGGTTGGTCCCATGAACCAAATTTCGTAATTTTAGGACAACGCTAACTGGGCAAACTGCCGCGGAAGGAATTTTTTTTTTTGATTAATTATCTTCGCTAATGAACCATTGGAATCGTCCAAAGAATAAAATTGTTTAACCCCTTCCCCCACCCCCTCATAATTTGTTGGTTTACGTTTCTATGGTCGTTGGTGCTTTCTTGGTCGTTATTTTCTTGGTCGATTACTAAGGTTCATTATCGAAGATAATAAACGAAAAACTCTGCAAATTCTAGACACGCCGGTTTATTATCTTCTTTGTGCAGAAACTAAATGATAGAGATGATGAATTAATAACAAATAAAATGTAGGTACCGATATAGTTCTGAGGAACTACCTACGTCGGCAATAATTTTTGTGTAAGAAGTACCTACCAACAAACATTCGAAATTATCTTCTTTCCGTAGCACGAAAAGTACCTCAGAACAAAATTCTTGACAACGGTTTATTATCTTCTTTGAGCAGATCACCCTAATCTAATTCAACGTTAACTGGACAACGTGCCACGTACGGCGGATGGACTGATTTTTTAATTTTTTTATTCGATGTTCTGAATCTACCTATCTAGAAACGTAAACCCTCAAGCTTTCCTTTTCCTCTCTGCTGCCGTGAAGCCCATCTTGCCACATCAACACTTCACAATAGGTACTTTTTTCACAATATTTTTTGTCACATAAATTAATGAAATGAAAACGACGTGTGATACTACGAAGCGGTTGTTTCTATAATGAACGAAAAACTCTGCAAATGCCGGTTTATTATCTTCTTTGTGCAAAAACTAAATGATATTATACCGATATAATTCTGGGGTTTTTCATTCCACCTACCTGAGTCTGCAATTATGTTTGTATAAGAAGTACCTACCAACAAACATTCTTTGAGCAGATCACCCTAATCTAATTCACGAAATGATAGATTAGACAGATTGTTGATATTAGAGGAGACCATGTCTTGGAGAAATCAGCTTGAAACGATTGTGAGGTTACAGTCCATTAATTAATAAGGAATGAACCAATATTGTCTCCCATAATTTTGTCCCCCCCCCCACTATTCCAACTCTTGTTTTTTATCTGCATATTGTATTTTCGTTTCATTTTCAGACAAGCTCAAAAGGAGTGGGACTATCGGTGAGTCAGTAGAGGTCCCTGAGAATGCATTCCTTTCCCCATATTATAGAAAATCTTTTGTTTTCATTGATACTTTTTCAGTTTAATTCCTTCATGCATCATGTTCGGTAGTTTTAACCAAAATTGATGTAGGTACATATCAACCTGACTTCTGTATTCTAATTACCTAATTATTCATGTATCATCTAATATTCAAGTATCATCTAATTACCTTCACCGTTTTCGTAAAACTTGAATTACTTATTTTTCCGGAAAGATAAAATTGTGGAAATATTTCCGAAAGATTGGAAAAATTGGAAAGATTGCCGTTTTTTACAGAAATTGAACATGAGGAGCTCAAAAAAAATTTAACGGACTGTTATGATCATATGAACTGGTCTTGGAGAGATATTTTGAGCACGCAGGATAATAAAGTAGATAAAATATCATTTTAGAGCAAAAAGCATTGCAAATTTATTAAATTCAAATTCGTCAGATCGAGCGTCGTGCGCTTTGGTAGCGGTACCCGTAGGAATGGAGTAGTGTTGCAAGATGGCCCTCTCCCCTTTTCCCATAGTCAGGGATGAAAAATCCCTTTCCACACAAAAAATCCCACAAACACGAAAAATGGTATTTAGACCCCCCGTTTCACGTTTTCCAACTAAAATCGACGGGAAAACGGCTATCCGCGACCCGCGTCGTGTTTGCGCTCGATCCCTTTGCCAAATAATATTGTTTAGTTTTAGATTTTATCCGTCCCAATAATGTTTTTAGAATAGAATACGGTATAAATTAACAGTTTCCTAGTTATTTTGGCTTATTTTCCCTAAAAATCTCAAATATCCCATTTTTCACGCTTAAATTCCTTTTTCCCATTCGCAATAAAAAATCCCGTAAAATGGGAAAAATCCCACGGGTTTGCAACACTGGAGGGGTGGGAGCTGCGGGCGGTGCGTTTGTTTTCGCGAAGAGTGGAGGGGGAGGGGCTAGCATGAGCGGGAACTATCCAAAACGCCGCACAGTGGTCGGAAAACTGATTTCGTGGGACGAATGATTGGACTTTTAGTGAAAGCAGGTACACCCAGATACCTAAACAAGACAACTCAGGTTTGTTTACTCGCTAATCTTCCCTCTTGAAATGATAATAAACACGTTAGGACTCGCATTCCGTTCGGATGCAATAGCGATCCGTACTAGGTACATCTCAGTAGTAGATGCTCGCCCGTTTAACTCACAAGTTTCTAGTGCTACCTAAGATGGATGCTCCCCAAATAGGTACATAACAAACATATTTCCACTGTGAGTTGGATGGGTCGTGGTTGGTTCATATTTATGTATATACATTGTAAATATTATTATCAATTATAGAATTATCAATAGCAACTCAATCATCTTTTATTTTGGAAATTAGTATTTATTTTTGAAAATTTGTATTTATTTTTGAAAATTTGCATTTACTTTAGTTAGTTTGCATAATATTTTTTTTTTTCTAATATATATTTTATTATTGCTCCAAGATATAGATCTCATTAACAATATTCGTCTGACCTAATTATATTACAATACTTGGCATTTAGGGCTAACGATACATAACTTAGTCCTTTGTCTTTATGATTTATTGCACACACTCACTCCCTACACAAGCTCATGTGGTTTAGTGCGCTTGAGGCGCCGCGTCAACTCATGTACTTCGAGAAGCTGGACAACTTCTTCATTGACATGGTTTTTAAGTCTCTCAAGATGAGCGTTAGCGCGCTGCTTTATCACTTGGTCAATGCTTTCCATCTCAAGGTCGCGATGTAGAGCGTCGTTGCGGATATACCACGGCGCATTGGTTGTGCATCGTAGTACGGTATTCTGAAAGCGTTGTATCATCTGCCTGTTTGATAGAGCCGTACAGCCCCACAGTTGTGCTCCGTAGACCCACGAAGGCCTAAGTACTTGAGTGTACAGAAGCAGTTTATTTTGAAGTGACATTTTTGATCGCCGGCCGATGAGCCAGTACATTTTCCTGAATTTTAAGACAAGTTCTGTCTTTTTCTTTTTGACGTGTTCTTTCCACCGGAGCTTGGCGTCTAGCGTCATGCCCAGGTATTTGGCGTGATTCGAGTAGGGAATCACCACATTGTTGAGAAAAGCCGGGATGTAGTTGATCTTACGGTTGGTGAAATCAATGTGCACCGACTTTGTCTCGTTCAGTTTGATTCTCCACTTAGCGGTCCAGCGAGTGATTTTGGAGATTGATTTGGTCAGTTTACTGATAGATTCATTGTTGTTCTCCCCAACCGAGAGAACCGCAGTGTCGTCTGCAAAAGTTGCTGTTGTGTTGCATTCTAGGTCAGGTAGGTCGCTCGTGTACAGTATGTATAGGAGGGGGCCTAACACACTGCCTTGTGGGACACCAGCGTTAACTATTTTTGGATCTGAATACGCTTCATCTTGTTTTTTTTTTTTTTTTTTAAATATAACTTTATTGTACATGGTACATTACAGTTCGGCGAATTAACATTTAAATATACATATGACGTGGAACATGTACTGTGGACTCCACCCAATGGTGGGCCACAAAGTAATTAATTATTTAACATGCTATGATTATTAAGTTAAAACTTATAACAATAAATATCTAGTTCCAACTAGTAATAAAATAACTATAATTGACAACAGTAACAATGTGCATAATATTATAATACAATATATTAATGTCCGTTTACCGCGAGGTCAGTATGCCACTTTCTTTTTAACCTTCTTTGATTTCTAGGGGCTGGAGGGTTTTCTGGTATTCTCTGAATAAGCTCATTGGGGTGGGATTGCATTTTTTGTTGGTGCTTGACGAACGAGTGCTGGAGAACCTCTGCGACCTCGGGAATGTCCAGATCTTTGTGAATGTTTTTGTTGGTGACAAACCATTCAGCATTGGTGATGAGACGTAGTATTCGATTTTGAACCGTCTGTATTCTTTTAATGTGCGAATCAGCTGCTGATGACCATATGACGCACCCATATTGCCATACTGGTCTGATGAGCTGTATATATATAAGTTTTTTCATTGGCAAAGACATTGTGGGGCTGATTAGCATGTGCCGAAGCAAGTACATTCGTGCACGTGTCTTTTGGACGATCAAGGATATATGGGATGCCCACGTGAGCTTTGAGTCAAGTTTCAACCCGAGGTATTTCGTTTCTCCAGTTTCAGATATAGAGGTGCCATTCAAACATATGGAACTTTGTGGGATGTTTCTGCGGAGGGTGAATTTTACCAGTTGAGACTTGGATGGGTTGACTTTTACTCTCCACTTGTTGCACCATTCTTCAACCGTTTGGGCATAAAGCTGTAGGTTCTCTTGAGCAACTTGGGCGCTCAAATTAGTGGAAAGGACCGCCACGTCATCAGCGAAATGAGCAATTTTCATGGCATTGCATTCAGGATAATCATGAGAGTACATTAAATACAAAAAAGGGCCCAGCACGCTGCCTTGGGGAACCCCTGCGTGAATTGCTGTTGATCGGGACTCAGCAGATCCATACCTAACAGTGAACGTTCGTTTGGATAGATACGATTTTACTATTCTGAACAACGTGTCAGGCAACTGTCCCTTTAGCTTAAAAAGTAGCCCATCATGCCATACACGGTCAAAGGCTTTTTCCGTGTCCAAAAACAGTCCCAGGCACACCTTTTTTTCCTCATATGTAGCGAGAAGTTCATCCACAACACGGTGCAGTTGTAAGGGGCAGGAATGCTGTGGTCTAAATCCAAACTGCGTGGGTGGAATGCAGGGTTCGAGATGACATAAAAGTCTCGCCAGTAGCAATCTTTCGAAGATTTTGGACATCAGTGGCAAGAGACTGATAGGTCTGTAGTTGCTTACATCCGCCTTGCAGCCACTCGGCTTCGGAATGAGAACTACGCTTGCGTGTTTCCATTGGTGAGGATAATGTGTTGTCCGCATGATACCATTATAAATCTGTGTTAGGAACACGAGACCCTTCCTGGGTAGGTGCTTCAGGAGTGGTTGCACGATTAGATCGTGGCCTGGTGCTTTTCTGGTGGGCGAGTTTTTGATTGCTGAGACTACTTCTCTTGGTGTAAAGAGAGGGGGTAGAGGTGACAATTGTAGAGGTTCATGCAAAATTTCACTAACTCTCTCGCAGAACTGCACGTCAACAGGTGGATTTGGCGCGAATTGATCTTTCAGGCTGACTGCAAACGCATCCACTTTTTCTTGAGCTGATGAGATCCACCGATTGTTTATTTTTAAGCTAGGAATGCCTTCCTTATGTTTGAGAATGGATTTTGTTTTCCTCCATAAGGTGCCATCCTGTGAATCGAGTTGCTCTAATGATGTTTGCAGTTGTTGCGCGTTTAGAATCTTCAGCGCTGTGCGTAGATCTTCCGTCGCTTTATTATAGCGTGTTTTATCTGGTGGGTACCTAGTTCTTTCCCATATAGATCTACACTGTCGTTTCACTCTTAGCAGGTGAGCTACGTGAGCTGGTGGTGGAGGCGGCTTTCTGTGGGTATTCATCCGTCCATTTGTTGAGGATTGTACGTGTGCTTCTGAGGCTGCTCTTTGTATCACTCTTGTTAATTCACTGACTGCCCTATCAATATCTTTTGAATCTTTAAGTCGCACCCTTAGATCAATACTAGATTCGATTACTGTTTTATATTTTTCCCAATCAAAGGGCATTTTTATCAAAGAAGGTGGCTTTTCAATGCCCTGATACGTAGCGTTAAGCGTAAGGTGTACTGGGTAGTGGTCGGAGTGTAGTTCGTGACAAACTGTTACATTTGAACACAATTGACTTGCGTTTTTCCCGATAAAGAAATCCAAGACGTCAGGGGTGCTGTTATTATGCGGAAAATACGTAGCTTCCATAGGACTAATATATTCCAACTGGTGTCTGTATCCTACCTCATGCAGTAATTTTCCTCTAGGATTTGCGATGTTAGAGCCCCATCTCGGGTGCTTAGAATTGAAGTCTCCACCAACAAGAAAATGAAATCTCAACTCGTGTAACATGCCCCAGAAATGAACTTGTTGTAGTATGTTCTCGGGAGCGGAATAGAACGATCCAATCTGATAGTTTTTTTGTACCAGCTGAATCTGTATTCGCGCTATTTGCATTTCGTCTTCACAAATCGGAGGTAACACATCATGTTTCATAGTTGATCTAACGAGTATAAGAGAACCCCCTTTCCGACGGCCACTTGGATGATCTGCTCTGTAGCATCTATATCCGCTGATATTAAATTTAATTTGAGGTGCCAATTTTGTTTCAGTTGCCATTAGTACATCTATATTGTGTTGATTCAGATATAGTACCATTTCATTATGCTTATTGGCTACGCCTTGACAATTCCAAGTACTTACTTTTAAGATTTTCATTTTTTGTTCAAAAGCACAGGTAAAATTTGAGACATCATAGATAGCAATGGTTGAATTGTTGATAACAGTGAATCGAGCTTTGATATCAAAGCCTCTATTTGTTCATTAGATTGGATTGATGGGCGGGGATTAGCTACATCTGCGTACGATACATAATTATATTGACTAGTTGGATTATTCAATTGTTTATGACGTTGAATCTGCGTCAGACGGCGGTTGAATTCATCTGAAACTGGAGGAGGAACAGTATCATTTTGCGGAGGTTTTTCATTCCGATTATTATTTTGATTTGCGGTTAATTTAGATATTTTCTGGAGTTTTACAGCGACCGGGCATCCCCTATAATTAGCTGTGTGGTCCCCGCTGCAATTGACACATTTAGGAACTGCTGACGTTGGTTTTGGACAATCGCTGGTAGCATGATACTGATCGCATTTCACACATCTTGGGTTTTTATGACAAAATTTTTTAGTATGGTTGAACTCTTGACAACGTGTACACTGCACGATTATTCGTCGCGGTCGCGGGGGTTCGACTTTTACTACACAATGGTACAGCCGCGTGAGGTTGAAAATTTCTTCATTTTGGTTTATTATCTTCGATAATGAACCATTGGAATCGCCCAAAGAAAAACAATTTTTAACCCCCCCTCAAAATTTGTTGGTTTACGTTTCAAGATACGTAGATTCAGAAAATCGAATAAAAAAAAATCCGTCCGTCCGCCGTACGCCGTCCGCCGTCCGAGGCACTTTGCCCAGTTAGCGTTGAGTTAAAATTACGAAATTTGGTTTCTGGGTTTGGACCAGCCCCACAATGATCCACGAAACTTTTCATAACCCTAGGTCAAGGGGAAGGGGTTCAAAACGAATTTTGAAATGTTGAAAATTCCATATCTCGAAAAATTCCCATCAAACGGTAGGTTTTTTATTTCATATTTAGATAGAGTTTGTTCCGTAGAATTTTTTAAGACCATCTGCAGCTTTGTACGACCAGCCGTTCGTTCACAATGACGGCTCAAAGATTGTGCCTCACAACCCGATCGTGAATCAAACTGTTGAAATACAGGTCCATTTTCATACTAACAAGCTCTTTGGAACATCATATGGCTTAAGTGATGTCGAGTTGGTTGTTCTGAGGTGCGTTTCGTGCTACGGAAATGAAGGTAATTTCGAATGTTTGTTGGTAGGTACTTCTTTTATAGAAAAATTATTACCGACGTAGTATTAAAAACCCCAGAATTATATCGTATTAATTAATCATAATTAATAATAATTAATAAATACGAATTATAAATACCTAACAATAAATTATAATAATTTTCAGTAGGTACTTGATAAAATTGTTAATAATTAGTGATAATTGATAATAATAATTAATCTAACATTTAGGATCTAAACATTTAGACCTAGTGATCTAGACAGAAAGGTGATCTGTACAAAGAAGATAATGAACCGTTGTGTCAAGAATTTGCAGAGTTTTTGACCATCGAGGAACTTGATAACAGCTCTATAGTCATCTGAGGTTTCCAAGTCCAATTTAACTTTATTTTCAACAGTTTTATATTTATAAGATTCGATTTTCATATCCTTCAACGTTTTCAGTAATCCATTCATATTATTAATATTATGAATATAAATGGGTGGTGGCGGTTTTTCAGCAGGTACCGAATCACTAACTTCAACCGTATCCATTATGTTTGGATCTTGTAATGCAGCAAAGCGGTTTGACGTTAGAAATGTCGGCTGCTCAGTGGAGAGCTTTATTTTTTTTGTTCCGGGCGGTTTATCTACGTCTTCTCCCATACCTAATGGTTGGAATTTAACACTAGATAACTGAGATGAATAAGATGACTCACTCGGTGTTCGATGAGATAAGACGGAGCAGACGATAGCGGATTGACTGTTGATCCTCACTCGACGACAAGTAGGAATCCAGTAGATCCACGTAATGGATGGGAAGCATCTTTTTGAGTTTATGTTTTAGGCCTTCGTGCCATACTTTATCAAAAGCCTGAGCTACGTCAAGAAAGATAGCCGAACAGACTTTCTTTTGCTCCAGCGCTTCTTCAATGATATTGACGATTCGATGGACTTGATCTATGGTCGAGTGGTGACGTCGAAATCCGAATTGATGCTTGGGAATTAGCTTCCGTTCTTCAATTATGACGAGGAGTCTCTTACTGATTAATTTTTCGAAAACTTTGGATAGCACAGGCAACAGTGAGATGGGCCTGTAAGATGTTACTTGATCAGCTGGCTTACCAGGTTTTTGTATCATGATGATCTCCGCCATCTTCCATAGCTGGGGTACATACCGATGTTTGATGGTAGCGTTAATGATTTGGGTGATTTTGGCAATAGCTTTTCGAGGTAACTGGTGCAGAATCTTTCCTGTGATAAGATCAAAGCCAGGAGCTTTCTTAGGATTTATCTCCTTTTTAATAGTTTTTTGTACTTCTTTTATTGTGACATACGGTATTTTTACTTCTGGCTCGAGCGGCGGTGTCTCCTCCAAGGTAGGCTCACCTGGAGACCTGGAGTTGGGTGCGAATACACTAGTAAGGTGTTCCGCAAACAAATCAGCCTTGCTTTTACTGTCACTAGCCCATTTACCCCTATCATCCTTAACAGGTGGTGCTTGAACTATAGGTCTCTTGAGATATTTGGCAGCTTTCCACAGGGAGTAGTCAGTGTGGTGGTCACTGGTTAACTCTCTGAGGTACTTTTCAGTTGATTCATCCTTAATCATCTGAATCATCTCTTTCAATTCCTTAGCTACCTTATGCCATTCGGTTTTATGTTCTGGCATTCGGGTACTTTGCCATTTTTTTCTTGCTTTCCGTTTTAATTTTATAGCTTCAACTATTATATATTCAATTCATTTCAAAACTCTTACAGTGTTACTCTTTCTTCCTGTTACAGACTGCAGGGCCGTCTGCGGTGGTTGGGACGGTCTCGAGAGGGAGACCGTCAAACGGCAATTGAGCGTTTCCTCGGACTCAAAACTCCTCGACGAAGACATCCACGAGGAGACGCGAGTGATCCTTAGGCCCAAGAAGCCGCCCCGACCCAAATCCGAGGTCTTCCTCAACAACAAGGACAACGCCCAAGCCAAACGACGCACCAAAAGGTTTTCCGCCTTCGGGGTGAGCAAAATCCCATTAATTACATTAAATTTAACCATTACATTTAGTTAAATTTAACCATTGCATTACATTTAACATGATGAATCAGTACAATTAATTTAAACCAACCAGTAAAGTTCAAACTTTCTTATAAAACTAGTGTGAGTGCTCTGGGGTTACTTCCACTTGATTATTTCGAAAGGGGTTTTTTAACTCATCACACTAGTTAGGGAGTTTCTCTGCAAAGAACACTGGGGTAGAATCTTCATGAACAACTCGAAATTAAAGCGCCCCCTCCTTTAGGGACCTTTTATATGCTCTAAAACGTCAATTTACCGTTTCGATCAATCAATAGACTTTACGATTATAATCTACGGGCTCAAATGAAAGTTGGTGACGAGTAGATTTGAAAAACTCTGCAAATTCTTGACACAACTGTGTATTCTCTTCTTGTAAATATCACCCTTCCGCCTTGATCACTACATGATAGATTAATAGTTAATATTATTATTAATTATTATTATTATGAATTATCATTAATTATTATTATCAGGTAGTGTAAATTATTATTCATTATAGTTCGTTATTAATAACTTGTATTAAGATTATTGATACTTATTAGTTATTATTATTCATTAACTCGATATCTGACAACCAAGTGATGTTCGATCCAGCTGGGCCAGTATGAACATTGACCCGACACGCTGCCGCATGATTCACCCTCAATTCTAACTTACTCCAACTCATTTGTTCGGTTTTTTCTGCCGAAATTAGCTAAAACTTACGTTACTATTCGATTCAGCGAGACATGTCCTATACAGAACCACCTCTAACTCAATATGGGCAAAATAACATGTCATGTTGCCACTTCACCCTTGATTTATCGTTTTAACAACCCTGCGTTATTTGCTAGGCATGCCGGCATTACAAATAGTTTTCGCTCGATCGATTAGCAATTTGAAACTCGAACATAATAGTGCAGTTAGCCCCTACGGTTAGTCCTATTTCGCCCTACGAACTTAGCCTGTCGATTGCCAAGACAGATTTGTTGTGCAAATTTGAACTTTTTTAAAATCTCAATCCTATCGAGAGTTATCGTCTGGAATGACATATATATATATATATATATATATATGTGTGTGTGTGAGCCTTTCTGCGGGCTGCCGCGTGAGCCTTTCTGCGGGTTACAGCCTTGTGGGAAACCGCGCTGCAAACTCTGCGAAATTGTGACACAACTGTGTATTCTCTTCTTGTAAATATCACCCTTCCGCCTTGATCACTACATGATAGATTAATAGTTAATATTATTATTAATTATTATTATTATGAATTATCATTAATTATTATTATCAGGTAGTGTAAATTATTATTCATTATAGTTCGTTATTAATAACTTGTGTTAAGATTATTGATACTTATTAGTTATTATTATTCATTAACTCGATATCTGACAACCAAGTGATGTTCGATCCAGCTGGGCCAGTATGAACATTGACCCGACACGCTGCCGCATGATTCACCCTCAATTCTAACTTACTCCAACTCATTTGTTCGGTTTTTTCTGCCGAAATTAGCTAAATCTTACGTTACTATTCGATTCAGCGAGACATGTCCTATACAGAACCACCTCTAACTCAATATGTGCAAAATAACATGTCATGTTGCCACTTCACCCTTGATTTATCGTTTTAACAACCCTGCGTTATTTGCTAGGCATGCCGGCATTACAAATAGTTTTCGCTCGATCGATTAGCAATTTGAAACTCGAACATAATAGTTCAGTTAGCCCCTACGGTTAGTCCTATTTCGCCCTACGAACTTAGCCTGTCGATTGCCAAGACAGATTTGTTGTGCAAATTTGAACTTTTTTAAAATCTCAATCCTATCGAGAGTTATCGTTTGGAATGACATATATATATATATATATATATATGTGTGTGTGTGAGCCTTTCTGCGGGCTGCCGCGTGAGCCTTTCTGCGGGTTACAGCCTTGTGGGAAACCGCGCTGCAAACTCTGCGAAATTGTGACCCCATGTACCACCTTCAACACCCCCAATGGTCTACAGGAATACCCAGTGAAGGGCTCGGCACACTGCCAATCACTGAATTGCGTGTATCTTTTAGAGTGCTCCCAGTGTGCCGCTTTCTACATCGGGAAGGCAAGCCAGCTGAATCTTCGGATGAATAATCATCGCAGTGCAACGAGTCGTGGAGAGGGTCAGTCTGTTGCCGAACATGCAGCAGTTCATAACCTTCAATTCAACCAATGCTACCGGCTAAAGGTTCTTAACAAGTTACCGGACAAAACATCACCAATCAAACTGCATCTAACTGAACAGGCCCATATATGGGTTCTGGGGGCCCTACACCCACCAGGCCTGAACATCTACAACACCTGACTGGCCCTCTCCACAAACACCCTTTTTTTTCTTTCCACGTTCACTTCATCGATTTCTTTTCCGTTGTTTGCTATTTTTTTAATTATTATTTGCCTATTTTTATTTGTATCTTTGGTTTTTTATTTTTTGTTCCTATTTTATCTTTATTTTTTATTTTCTACCATTCAACCCAACTATCACCTATTTTCCTCCTTCAATCCCCAACCAAAATCCCTATACCTGTATCTGTACCTACCTACCTCCTGAGACTCTCAACTTCCTCCATGTATGAAGTCAAGAACTGAGAGAATGTTAGCTTACCTGCCGATTGCTGTCATGCTCACCACCACCATGACCAGGAGGAATCATTTGATTGATAACGTAAACACGAAACGCGTCTCAAGTGAGTCTTGTAACCCCTTTTTGTTATTTTATTTCTATCTAAAATTTAAAATATATATATATATAAGTTATACTCGCATTCTCAAGGACACAGACTCGTAGCAAGCAACGGATGCCGCTATCTCGCCGCAACCTCAGCATCTTTGCCTGGCGTCGGCCCGACAATAAGAACAGCTATCAATGCACTCATTGTCCCCGAGGAGTCCCAATAATAGTCATCAATAAACCCATTGTCCCCGAGAGCCTATATAATCCCCACTGAGCCATTGTTCCCGGTTCAGTCTGTCTCCGTACGTGCTACTGTTATTATATCGTTCGTTACTCAAATAAATTCTTTTTTTTAAACCCGAGTCGTGTGCACTTAAAGTTAATTGGTGCAGTCGTTAGGACGTACATACATACTAGTAGTACTAAAGTGTCTCTATTAGTAGGAATCTTTCAAGATCTCAGTGTACCTGTCATCTCGAAGTCTACGAACTCCACGGCCTACGGACGGACGAAGAACCCGATCTCGATCAAGACCGTCAACAAATGATCTGGCTCATGTAAGTACGAAACAGTACTTACTTAACAAATTAACAATTTAAATTTTGAGTCATTTGCACCCTGACTTGGTGAGTAAAGTCACATTGTTCATTAGAACATTAGACACAATTAGCAAAAATAATAATAACCCCAATAGTCACAGAATCAATTCAATCACCACGGCGGGAAGGGACCATAGAAAGAACGAGCTTTCCTTTCAGAAAAAGATAAGAAACAAAGTCTCGTTACCTAATAGGCCAGTACCCTCACGTCCATATTCTCCACCGTCGGACAGGTCAAATTTACTACAAGAATTATTACGACCGATAAATTTGAATTCAGAAATGGCTCAAGGGAATCAGCAAGGGGCTGAAATGGTCCAACAATTCATCGCCCTGACCCCCGATCAATTGAGATCATTAGTCGACGGTGTACGAGGCCCAACCGCTCGACCCTCTCAACCAAAACCAGACAAAACGGATTTCAGTGGGATCCCCGAGTTTACGGGAGAACCGGAAATCATTGCGCAATTCTTGGATCGATTCATTTCATTCATTATATCCTGTCACTCCAATTCAGGAGCATAGGGCCTGTGTGAAATTGCGCCATTCTTCCCTGTCTCTGGCCAGGACCTTAATCTCGCTCCAAGTTTTCCCTGTACGGCTCGCTTCTTCTTCCACGGATCTCCTCCACGTTTTCCGAGGGCGACCTATCCTTCGAGACCCCTGCGGGTTCCAGTCCAGCGCTCGACGCTCCACGGAGTCCTCATTCTTTCTAAGGGTGTGGCCGATCCACTTCCATTTTCGCTTCCTAATCTCGGTTGCGATAGGAGATTGTTTCGTTCGTGCCCACAGTGCCTCGTTCGAGATTACTTCGGGCCACCACACCCCTAAGATCCGTCTAAGACAACGGTTCACGAAAGCTTGTATCTTCCGGGAAAGAACCACAGTGACCTTCCACGTCTCACAGCCGTACAGGAGCACTGACTTGACATTCGTGTTGAATAGGCGAAGCTTCGTCCCCAGAGAGATGTTCCTGTTCTTCCATACAGGGTACAGTTGAACAAAAGAACCATTCGCCTTCCTGATCCTGCTTTTAATGTCACCATCAGCGCCTCCTTGAGTGTCGACGGTGCTGCCGAGGTACTGGAATGAGTCCACACGTTCAATAGAGCCTCCATCCACCACCAGGGGATCCCTCAGTGGAACATTGATCCGGATTTCCTTCGTTTTTCTGACGTTGATCTTGAGCCCCGCCTTGGAAGAAAACTCACTCAACCTCTCTAACTTGTGAGGCATGTCGTTGAACCTTTGTGCCAAGAGACAGACGTCATCCGCGTAATCGAGGTCCTCCAGACAATCGTGCATACCCCACTGGATCCCTCTCTTCCTTCTTCCGATCGTCATCCTCATCAAGAGGTCCAAAACAACCAGGAAAATCGTTGGAGACATCACGCACCCCTGCCGACATCCCGTTTGAATGGGAATATCAGAGGTTAGTGCACCGTCGTGGATCACCTGGCACGTGAAACCGTCGTACATCTTCTGGATGAGCCCAAGGATCTTTGGCGGGACTCCATACACTTGCAGAGCTTTCCACATCGCCTCCCTGCTGATAGAGTCGAAAGCCTTCTGGAAATCGATGAAGAGTGCGTACAAGGGGCTCTGCCATTCCAAGCTTTGTTCCAGTATGATTCTAAGAGTGTTGATCAAATCAACACAGCTTCGGTTCCTGCAGAAACCTGCCTGTTCCTTTCTCAACAGCCCCTCAATCCTGTCCCTTACCCTGCCAAGAATAATCTTTGCCAGGACCTTGCTTGCCATCGTGAGTAAGGTTATCCCCCTCCAATTATCACAGCAGGTCCTGTCGCCTTTCTTGGGAATCTTGATGATGAGACCTTTCTTCCACTCCTCAGGGATCACCTCTTCATTCCAGACTCGTTGAAGGACCGGGAGCAGCAGGCGTACGGTAGTGTCAATATCAACCTTAAGAACCTCTGGAGGGATGTTATCCACACCAGGGGCCTTACCGTTCTTCAGCTCTTGCACTGCTTTTCTCATTTCAGCCTCTGATGGTGGAGCGTCACTAATTGCAATGTCCAGGTCTGGTAAGAGTCGGCCAGCAGAAGCAAACAGCTCCTCTATATCCTCTCCGCCATGATCTGGACTAAAAACTTCTTTGAAATGCTCTTCCCATCTCCGTAGCTGTTGTTCAGCTGAAGTTAGCAACTCTCCAGTCTTACTTTTTACAGGCTGGCTCCTGTTGAATCCTTTCCTCGAGAGTTGCCTAGTGATATCATACAGCGTCTTCATGTCTCCAACAGCGGCGGCCTGTTCTGCTTTCTGGGCCTGCTCGTCCACCCAACGCCTCTTGTCCCTTCTAGCTCCCCTTTTCACTTGCCGGTGACGTTCGTTGTACTGGGCCTGTGCATTTAGCCTCTGAGATCTGGTCCTACTAGCGTTAACTCTTTCTTTGGCTTCTTTCCTGCTCTGGACATCCCTCCAGGTGTCTTCTGACAGCCAGTCTTTTTTCTGAGGGTTCCTGAAGCCAAGAACCGTCTCACACGTGTCTTTGAGTAGACTGGTAACCCTGACCCAGTCCCTCTCGACGTTCTCTTCCGGTTGTAGGTCCTGCAGAGCTTCAAACCTGTTGCGAAGCTCAAGGCGAAACTGCTCTTGGCCCTGCTCCATCCGCAGTTTGCCAATGTCATACCTTCGATCTCTCCGGTTGAACTTTTTGCCGCTAGCCACAACTTTGAGGCGGAGGGTTGCCAACACCAAATGATGATCACTTCCCACATCCGCTCCTCGTTTGTTTCGTACGTCGAGAAGGGATCTCCTGAAACTGCGACTAATCGCCAGGTGATCGATCTGGTTCTGAGTTCGGCCGTCGGGAGATACCCATGTTGTCTTGTGGCACTCTCTGTGGGGAAAAATGGTTCCCCCAATCACGAGGTCGTGTTCAGCACAAAATGTCGAGAAAAACTCACCATTTTCATTTATTTCTCCAACACCATGGACTCCCATCACCTGTTCCAGCCCTTCATTTTCTGAGCCAACTTTGGCATTCAGGTCGCCCATTATGACTAGAATGTCCCGACCTGGTTTCTCCTTCACCGCTCTTCTCAGGCTCCCATAGAACTGCTCCTTCTCCGTTATGTCCGCGACATCAGTGGGGGCATAGCACTGGATGACAGTAACGTTCCTGACCCGGGTCTTGAACCGGGCCACGATGATCCGATCTGAGACAGGTTTCCATTCCAACAGGCTACTGTTGGCCCACTTGCTTAGGAGAATCCCAACACCATTACGATGCTCCGCATTCTCACCCTGTTGACCGGAGTAGATAAAAGTGAGGCCATCCCCAGTCTTCATCAAGCCGAATTCCTTCCATCTCACCTCACTAAGACCCATTATCTCGATCCTATACCTCTCCATTTCTCTCGCCAGGACCCTCAGCTTTCCTGGTTCCAAGAGTGACCGTACATTCCTAAATCCGAGACGAGTTTTCCGTTTCATGCCAAAGGTCTGTACCTGAAGATCAGTCCGGCGCATATTCACTTCGGTTTCTGTAATAAGATGTAATTTAAGGAGGATGGGTTATTAGCCCATCGCCCCTTGGATCGATGCCAAGAATTAATTGATCATTTTTATGATTATGATGCTCTAAATAACTACTCGAACAAAGTAATTTTAAATAACATCCGAGCAAAAATTCGTGGGAAAGCCGCCGGAATTTTCAACGCCCCATTAACGACATGGGACGAGATCAGAACGGCATTGATCGTTCATTTTGACGACATAAGGGACTCTGAACACCTTATCCAGAACACCAGAACGAAAATCCGTTCGATTTTCATTCCAGAGTGTATAAACTTTTTACCCTCCTGGTTGCAAAACTGAATAATTCGCCCGAACAATACACGGTAACCACGCTGAAGCTCATAGAGAGAGTAGCTCTCAGAGGCTTCCTTATGGGTCTCAATGAAGATATAGGTCGCCTACTCATCACCAAAGTCCCTACAGACCTTCACGACGCCGTTCGAATACTAACGAATGAATATCAGTTCCCCAACCTCAGGAAAAGGTATTTAGAAAAGCCACAAAGACCACAACCCCCGCAAGGAAAACCTTTCCAGAAAACGGAACATGGTAAACCGTTCAACCCGATCTATAATAAAGATCAGGCCTTCTACCCCAACTAACAACAAGAATTATGGGAAACCCTTCAATTCCAATTACAATAAAAACCAACAAGGTCCACCGAAAAACCCATTTTCTCCAGCTCCACAACAATACCCTAAACCAACGATGAAGCCCGACACACCCTTCATACCACACC
Organism: Stenodema calcarata; assembly: GCA_963920205.1. NCBI lineage: Eukaryota > Metazoa > Arthropoda > Insecta > Hemiptera > Miridae > Stenodema > Stenodema calcarata. The sequence goes on along the minus strand of OY986060.1, from coordinate 893,376 downwards.
ATTTAAGAACAAAGGATACGATGTCATACCAGACCACATTAACCACGAACTCAATCCAGAACAAGATCAAGAAGCCAACAATCCCGAAGAATATGAAAACAGTTACTACGAGGAACAAGAACACGAACAGGATTCTTTTTTAGAGGAAACTCCGGACTACCAAGACTCGACTTGAATCACCTCGATAGCTCCACCACACTACCCTATTTGATCACTCACGACAACTTCCAAATTTTAATAGACTCCGGTTCTTCAAACAGTTTTGTGCGATGGTGTATGGTGTACGGCGTACGGCGGACGGACGGATTTTTTTTTAAATTCGATTTTCTGAATCTACGTATCTTGAAACGTAAACCAACAAATTTTGAGGGGGGGTTAAAAATTTCTTTTCTTTGGGCGATTCCAATGGTTCATTATCGAAGATAATAAACCAAAATTTTGGACCGAGAACAATAGCTACATTTTCTTCGAAAATTCGCTAAAAAGACCCCCGGATCTTAATCTCTACGGAAACGGTCGTTTGTTACGAAGTTTTAGGTGAAAACGCCCAATACCGAAAGAAGGCCTTTCAGGAGGGAGATAATGACAGTTAGTTTGAAGAGCTCTTGTCTTCGGCCGTTGGACTTGAAGAGTTCGGAAGAGCAGCTCGAGTGGGTCGAGGGGATTCCTACTGGAAAGAGGCGGGGTAAAGCAATGACTGGTGCGTGGATTGGTTCGTTTGGGGATTAGTGCGACTGGGCTTTTGAAAACAGTTGGAATGGGGAGAAAGGAGTTAGGTTTAATTGATAATTAGTTCTAACGAGAAGCGTCGCCTTGTTTAGAGGGCCTTTTGAGGATCAAGGACCTTGTAATTTCGAGAGATTGTCGTATTAAGAGAAGCAGTGGGGAGATTCTCGATTATAATTCCGACGTGTACTCTACAATCAGTACATTCTACTGTTTACGATAAATAATACAATAAACTCTAAATTCAAGGTAATTGAATTTAGAGCGAAGGGACTCGCTATTCAAACCCTCATTCCATATAGAACTCGGTGCCGAGATGTCAAAAATTCAATATTCCTAGATTAACACGAGAGAAACGATTTGTCTGAATATTACTACCTACCTTACTTCTTCCATAAGAAGCATTAAGTAGGTTCTTCAATGTCGAGATTAAAATTCTAAACGTCCAGTTTTCAGGCTTTTGTGTTCTTAATAGTCAAAACTTGCAAGTGACTTTTCTGGGTATAGTTCAAGCTAATATTGTGCTCAAGATTTTATGATATTTCAAACTACAGGGATCCAGCAGAACTCAATGTCAACTTATTACTCACGGGATGGAAGTTTCAGTGATGGATTTCCATACCTGAACAATACTGAAGGGCGTAATAATAGAATGGGCATCTAATTCGACCCTGGGCCTCGTACTTTCACAATTAATCACGGGCTGCCCGTGATAAGGAGGCAGCAGACTGTCCGGAAAGGAAATGAATGTATCTGGCTCTGAGTTGGTCAATCGTTTCCAGCTGGCCCGGAGAAAGAGCGATCAATTCGAAACACCGCCCAAGTTCGGGAGAAGTCAGCCTTTTCATTGATGGAAAATGGGAGTTTGGGAAAGTCTTCTCGCACTAACCCTAGGGGCTAACTGTACTATGTTCGAGTTTCAAATTGCTAATCGATCGAGCGAAAACTATTTGTAATGGCGGCCCTAGCAAATAACGCAGGGTTGTTAAAACGATAAATCAAGGTGAAGTGGCAACATGACATGACATGTTATGTATTACTCATTTCCCTTTTTTTAACAATCCTGCTCACAGGATTTAAATACTATTTTCGCTAAAACCACAGAATCAAGATTGGTAAGAATTCTGTGGGTCAGGTCGTGATACTTTTAAGAAAATGTGACTTTTGACGGTGAGTTTTGGCCAAAAATAGTTCGTGCCTCCACCCTTAAACATTTCATGAAATCCTTCCTTATTAATACAATTCTAGCATTGTATTTAGAGATAGCAACCACGCCAATAATGTAGGGGAAGGTTTAGAATACGATTCAATGGACTGTCGTGGCATTGTTTGGGGTAAGTGTAAAAAGGCACATTTTCTTTTTAAAAAAAAATCGCGACCTGACCCACAGAATTCTTAATAACCTCGATTCTGTTGGGTTTAGTTAACATAGTGTTGGGATAAAATTTGTTTGCACTTATAGGCCAGTCATCCAAGACATATTATGTCATCGCAAAAAATGGCGCCCAGCTACCGTTTTGGGATGTTGTTAGGATACATACCAGTAGTATATAACCACGTTTGCAGCTTCGAAAGACCTGTGCTAACTTCAGGGGGCTCGAAAAACCTCAAAATTTTCTGACTATTTTCAGTTTTTGGCTGATATCTCTTGAACGGTACGTCCCCCGTAAAGACTCACCCCATTCTTTGTTAAAGTAGACTGAATGTGCTACAATTTGAGACCAACCCCAGCTCGGTAGGTCCAATACTTTCGGAGATACGGCACATCGAAAATTGACGACTTTTTCCAAAAAGTTGAAAATTGTAGTTTTATTGGTCTTTCGTGCAAAATATTGGCTAAAGCGCTCATTCTACGTTTAAAGTCCATATAGAAGAATTTGTAGAGGAGGTATTTAGCTTCAATTTAAGCCCAGACGGAAGTCTGTAGGCCCCATAGTTACCGTGTAATTTTGAAAAGAACCAAAAATTGAAAAGAAAGGATTCTTGCAGAGATGGCGCCTGGCAATATGTGGTACCTATTGTGAAGCGAAAAGGGGTTAAAACAGTCTAACTCCATGTAAAAAACATGCTGATTTATTTTATTTCATGCATAAAGATTATGAAACAAATTGTATACGAAAAAATTGGATTACGAAACAAAGAAAGTTTTACACACCAAACCACATAACAACATAAGCAATAATAAATCATAATCTTCAAGTTGCCATCAAATGAGCGACACAAATAAGTATAAAACAATCATTTTAAAATTGGAAAAACAGAAACAAAATAAAGACACACTCTACAAACTCAGTCAATTCTTTTGTCGTGGCCTTTTTGAGGGGCCTGGTTCGTCTGGCAAAGTTGGAGCGATCTCAAATGGCTCGATAAGTGTTGGAGGATTGTCGGCGTCTCCCTCATCGTCGGTTTCTTCAATCGAAGTGGGTGGATTGAGACACGTGTTCCCCTGGCAAATTTTGCAAATAGCTGAGCATTTGAGCCCAGCTTATTGACAGGTGCAGCTCCCTCCGGCACATCCTTTTCTGCATGCGCAGGACAGCAAGTTCAGCAGGTCTGGTGCCGCTATGCCCTTTGTTGTCGTCACGGGTGGCAGCCCCTGCTCAGTCCTCGTCCAGCCCCAGTTGGTAGGCTCCATGTCTACCCCCAACCACTTCTGCACCTGGTGGTAACAGCGAAAGGAATGCTGAGCGGCAGCCTCTTCGGTTGGGGGTACACGAGCCAGTTGGATCTTTGTGTTGGCGGCTGATCGGATAAATGTAGAGTAGCGGAGGGTGTGAAGTGCATCCTCTTCACCCCACCATTCAGAGCCACGAGGCATCTTTGTCCAGCCTTGGCTGTCTCCTCGTGAGTGGCATCACGCTGGAGGAAACTGGAAGCCACGTCAATCAGGCGATTACTTTTGGCAACGACATCCATCATCTTCATCTTTCCTTGCCAAAAAATGGCAGAGGTGGTATCACAGCCCGTGAATGCGTGGAAGACCAACTCCAAGCCGGGGTGAAAAATAAGCTCTCCGCGATTGAAGGATTTATTTGAATTCGAATGGACCTTCATGAAGAGTACCTAATTGTATACTCAAATACATCGAAACAAACGAAAAAACTCTGCAAATTCTTGACACAACGGTTCATTATCTTCTTTGTACAGATCACCCTTCTGTTTAGATCATTAGGTCTAAATGTCTAGATCCTAAATGTTAGATTAATTATTATTATGAATTATCACTAATTATTAACAATTTTATCAAGTACCTAGTGAAAATTATTATAATTTATTGTTAGGTATTATTAATTCGTATTTATTATTAATAATAATTATTATTAATTATGATTAATTAATACGACATAATTCTGGGGTTTTTAATACTACGTCGGTAATAATTTTTCTATATATAGAAGAAGTACCTACCAACAAACATTCGAAATTACCTTCATTTCCGTAGCACGAAACGCACCTCAGAACAACAAATTCGACATCACTTAAGCCATATGATGTTTCAAAGAGCATGTTAGAATGAAAATGGACCTGTATTTCAACAGTTTGATTCACGATCGTGTTGTGAGGCACAATCTTTGAGCCGTCATTGTGAACGAACGGCTGGTCGTACAAAGCTGCGGATGGTCTTAAAAAATTCTACGGAACAAACTCTATCCCAATATGAAATAAAAAACATACCGTTCTATATGAATTTTTCGAGATGAGATTTTCAAATTTTCAAAATTCGTTTTGAACCCCTTCCCCTTGACCTAGGGTTATGAAAAGTTTCGAGGATCATTGTGGGGCTGGTCCAAACCCAGAAACCAAATTTCGTAATTTTAGCTCAACGTTAACTGGGCAAAGTGGCGCGGACGGCGGACGGCGTACGGCGGACGGACGGATTTTGGTTTATTATCTTCGATAATGAACCATTGGAATCGCCCAAAGAAAAAAATTTTTTAACCCCCCCCTCAAAATTTGTTGGTTTACGTTTCAAGATACGTAGATTCAGAAAATCGAATAAAAAAAAACTCTGCAAATTCTTGACACAACGGTTCATTATCTTCTTTGTACAGATCACCCTTCTGTCTAGATCACTAGGTCTAAATGTCTAGATCCTAAATGTTAGATTAATTATTATTATCAATTATCACTAATTATTAACAATTTTATCAAGTACCTAGTGAAAATTATTATAATTTATTGTTAGGTATTAATAATTTGTATTCATTATTAATAATAATTATTATTAATTATGATTAATTAATACGATATAATGCTGGGGTTTTTAATACTACGTCGGTAATAATTTTTCTATAAAAGAAGTACCTACCAACAAACATTCGAAATTACCTTCATTTCCGTAGCACGAAACGCACCTCAGAACAACAAACTCGACATCCTTAAACCATATGATGTTCCAAAGAGCTTGTTAGTATGAAAATGGACTTGTATTTCAAAAGTTTGATTCATGATCGTGTTGTGAGGCACAATCTTTGAGCCGTCATTGTGAACGAACGACTGGTCGTACAAAGCTGCGGATGGTCTTAAAAAATTCTACGGAACAAACTCTATCTAAATATGAAATAAAAAACATACCGTTCTATATGAATTTTTCGAGATATGAAATTTTCAAAATTTCAAAATTCGTTTTGAACCCCTTCCCCTTGACCTAGGGTTATGAAAAGTTTCGAGGACCATTGTGGGGTTGGTCGAAACCCATAAAAAAAATTTCGTAATTTTAACTCAACGCTAACTGGGCAAAGTGGCGCGGACGGCGTACGGACGGATTTTGGTTTATTATCTTCGATAATGAACCATTGGAATCGCCCAAAGAAAAAATTTTTTTAACCCCCCCTCAAAATTTGTTGGTTTACGTTTCAAGATACGTAGATTCAGAAAATCGAATAAAAAAAAATCCGTCCGTCCGCCGTACGCCGTCCGCCGTCCGCCGTCCGCCGTCCGCCGTCCGCGCCACTTTGCCCAGTTAGCGTTGAGTTAAAATTACGAAATTTTTTTTATGGGTTTCGACCAACCCCACAATGGTCCTCGAAACTTTTCATAATCCTAGGTCAAGGGGAAGGGGTTCAAAACGAATTTTGAAATTTTGAAAATTTCATATCTCGAAAAATTCATATGGAACAGTATGTTTTTTATTTCATATTTAGATAGAGTTTGTTCCGTAGAATTTTTTAAGACCATCCGCAGCTCTGTACGACCAGCCGTTCGTTCACAATGACGGCTTAAAGATTGTGCCTCACAACACGATTGTGACTCAAACTGTTGAAATACAGGTCCATTTTCATACTAACAAGCTCTTTGGAACATCATATGGCTTAAGTGATGTCGAGTTTGTTGTTCTGAGGTGCGTTTCGTGCTACGGAAATGAAGGTAATTTCGAAAGTTTGTTGGTAGGTACTTCTTTTATAGAAAAATTATTACCGACGTAGTATTAAAAACCCCAGAATTATATCGTATTAATTAATCATAATTAATAATAATCATTATTAATAATAAATACGAATTATTAATACCTAACAATAAATTATAATAATTTTCACTAGTTACTTGATAAAATTGTTAATAATTAGTGATAATTGATAATAATAATTAATCTAACATTTAGGATCTAGACATTTAGACCTAGTGATCTAGACAGAAGGGTGATCTGTACAAAGAAGATAATGAACCGTTGTGTCAAGAATTTGCAGAGTTTTTTTTTATTCGATTTTCTGAATCTACGTATCTTGAAACGTAAACCAACAAATTTTGAGGGGGGGTTAAAAAAATTTTTTCTTTGGGCGATCCCAATGGTTCATTATTGAAGATAATAAACCAAAAACTCTGCAAATTCTTGACACAACGGTTCATTATCTTCTTTGTACAGATCACCCTTCTGTTTAGATCATTAGGTCTAAATGTCTAGATCCTAAATGTTAGATTAATTATTATTATGAATTATCACTAATAATTAGTGATAAAATTATTATAATAAATTATAATTATTATTATAATTTATTGTTAGGTATTAATAATTTGTATTAATTTTTAATAATTATTAATATTAATTATGATTAATTAATACGATATAATTCTGGGGTTTTAATTACTACGTCGGTAATAATTTTTCTATAAAAGAAGTACCTACCAACAAACATTCGAAATTACTTTCATTTCCGTAGCACGAAACGCACCTCAGAACAACAAACTCGACATCACTTAAGCCATATGATGTTCCAAAGAGCTCGTTAGTATGAAAATGGACCTGTATTTCAACAGTTTGATTCACGATCGGGTTGTGAGGCACAATCTATGAGCCGTCATTGTGAACGAACGGCTGGTCGTACAAAGCTGCGGATGGTCTTAAAAAATTCTACGGAACAAACTCTATCTGAATATGAAATAAAAAACATACCGTTCTATATGAATTTTTCGAGATATGGAATTTTCAAAATTTCAAAATTCGTTTTGAACCCCTTCCCCTTGACCTAGGGTTATGAAAAGTTTCGAGGATCATTGTGGGGCTGGTCCGAACCCAGAAACCAAATTTCGTAATTTTAGCTCAACGCTAACTGGGCAAAGTGGCGCGGACGGCGGACGGACGGATTTTTTTTTATTCGATTTTCTGAATCTACGTATCTTGAAACGTAAACCAACAAATTTTGAGGGGGGGTTTTTGGTTTATTATCTTCGATAATGAACCATTGGAATCGCCCAAAGAAAAAAATTTTTTAACCCCCCCTCAAAATTTGTTGGTTTACGTTTCAAGATACGTAGATTCAGAAAATCGAATAAAAATACCAGACTGTATTGCAAATCGGCACCATACCATATTCTCACCGTACTCATACCATACCATACGAATTTCTTTCCTATCATACCATACTGTATTATACCAAATCATACATACAATAATATACCATACCATACTCATACCATGTCATACAAACCGAGTGAATAATGAAATGTCATCCATTTCAGACCTATATTTAAAATTTCAAGTATCTAGCTCATCATCAACATTTAATTTGTTTAAACAAATAGGTATTATTTAAACAATTTTACAGACAAGAAACCGAGTGAATATTGCATTGTTATCCAGTTCTAACCTATTTTTAAAATTTCAAGTCAATAGCTCATCATCAAAATTTAATTTGTATTATTACAAAAAGGTATTATTTAAACAATTTTACAGATGAGAAACCGAGTAAATATTGCAATGTGGTCTATCCCCGACTCACGGTTAAAATTTCTAGACTGTAGTTTACCGGGAAGATGACAAAAGGTAGTTTTATTCTGGGCGTCTGAGGGTTGGGTCACATAACGACCGTTTTCGACGCGAAAGTTTAGTGTTTTTCCTAAACCTTTGCGCGCTAACTGTGAACGAACGGCTGGTCGCACAAAAATCCAATTGGTCTTAAAAGATTCGTAATTTTTCAGGTCATTCAAAAGTGAACTAAAAATTACACGGTTCAGTTGAATATTTTGAGATATGACATCGTCGAAATTTTAAATTTCGTTTTGAACCCCTTCCCCTTGACCTAGGGTTATGAAAAGTTTCGAGGATCATTGTGGGGCTGGTCCAAACCCAGAAACCAAATTTTGTAATTTTAGCTCAACGCTAACTGGGCAAAGTGGCACGGACGGCGGACGGCGTACGGGGGACGGCGTACGGCGTACGGCGTACGGTGTACGGCGTACGGCGTACGGCGGACGGACGGATTTTTTTTTATTCGATTTTCTGAATCTACGTGTCTTGAAACGTAAACCAACAAATTTTGAGGGGGGGTTAAAAAATTTTTTTCTTTGGGCGATTCCAATGGTTCATTATCGAAGATAATAAACCAAAATCCGTCCGTACGCCGTCCACCGTACGCCGTCCGTGGCACTTTGCCCAGTTAGCGTTGAGCTGAAATTACGAAATTTGGTTTCTGGGTTTGGACCAGCCCCACAATGATCCTCGAATCTTTTCATAACCCTAGGTCAAGGGGAAGGGGTTCAAAACGAAATTTAAAATTTCGACGATGTCATATCTCAAAATATTCAACTGAACCGTGTAATTTTTAGTTCACTTTTGAATGACCTGAAAAATTACCAATCATTTAAGACCAATTGGATTTTTGTGCGACCAGCCGTTCGTTCACAGTGAGCGCGCAAAGGTTTAGGAAAAACACTAAACGTTCGCGTCGAAAACGGCCGTTATGTGACCCAACCTCCAGACGCCCAGAATAAAACTACCTTTTTTCATCTTCCCGGTAAACTACAGTCTAGAAATTTTAACCGTGAGTCGGGGATAGACCACATTGCAATATTCACTCGGTTTCTCATCTGTAAAATTGTTTAAATAATACCTTTTTGTAATAATACAAATTAAATTTTGATGATGAGCTGTTGACTTGAAATTTTAAAAATAGTTCAGAACTGGATCACAATGCAATATTCACTCGTTTTCTTGTCTGTAAAATTGTTTAAATAATACCTATTTGTTTAAACAAATTAAATTTTGATGATGAGCTAGATACTTGAAATTTTAAATATAGGTCAGAAATGGATGACATTTCAATATTCACTCGGTTTGTATGACATGGTATGAGTATGGTATGGTATATTATTGTATGTATGATTTGGTATAGTACAGTATGGTATGATAGGAAAGAAATTCGTATGGTATGGTATGAGTACGGTGAGAATATGGTATGGTGCCGATTTGCAACACAGTCTGGTATAGACAGAAGGGTGATCTGCACAAGGAAGATAATAAACCGTTGTGTCAAGAATTTGCAAAGTTTTTTTTATTCGATTTTCTGAATCTACGTATCTTGAAACGTAAACCAACAAATTTTGAGGGGGGGTTAAAAAATTTTTTTCTTTGGGCGATTCCAATGGTTCATCATCGAAGATAATAAACCAAAATTCGTCCGTCCGCCGTACGCCGTCCGCGCCACTTTGCCCAGTTAGCGTTGAGTTAAAATTACGAAATTTTTTTTATGGGTTTCGACCAACCCCACAATGGTCCTCGAAACTTTTCATAACCCTAGGTCAAGGGGAAGGGGTTCAAAACGAATTTTGTAATTTTGAAAATTTCATATCTCGAAAAATTCATATAGAACGGTATGTTTTTTATTTCATATTTAGATAGAGTTCGTTCCGTAGAATTTTTTAAGACCATCCGCAGCTTTGTACGACCAGCCGTTCGTTCACAATGACGGCTCAAAGGTTGAGCCTGTTGATCCGATCGTGAATCAAACGGTTGAAATGCAGGTCGATTAAATACAGGTCGACTCGATTTTCATACTAACTAAGTAGTTATTTGAAACATCATATGGTTTTAGTGATGTCGAGTTTTTTGTTCTGAAATACGTTTCGTGCTACGGAAATGAAGGTAATTTCGAATGTTTGTTGGTAGGTACTTCTTTTATAGAAAGATTATTACCGACGTAGTATTAAAAACCTCAGAATTATATGGTATTAATTAATCATAATTAATAATAAATACAAATGATTAATACCTAACAATAAATTATAATAATTTTCACTAGGTACTTGATAAAATTATTAATAATAATTTATTATTATTTATTATTTATTTATTATTTATTATTATTTATTAATGTATTATTAATAATTTTATCACTAATTATTAGTGATAATTCATAATAATAATTAATCTAACATTTAGGATCTAGACATTTAGACCTAATGATCTAAACAGAAGGGTGATCTGTACAAAGAAGATAATGAACCGTTGTGTCAAGAATTTGCAGAGTTTTTTTATTCGATTTTCTGAATCTACGTATCTTGAAACGTAAACCAACAAATTTTGAGGGGTGGTTTTTTTCTTTGGGCGATTCCAATGGTTCATTATCGAAGATAATAAACCAAAATAGGTCAGAACTGAATCGCAATGCAATATTCACCCGGTTTCTTGTCTGTAAAATTGTTTAAAATAATACCTATTTGTACGATAGTCTTGGGATTATTCACAAAACAATTGCGTCGGTAAATCGGTAGTTTATTTGGAAAATACAACTGGAAAAATATAGGAAATTTGGGAGCACGAAGTTATACTGGTAAAGCGATTAGACTTACTGACTGTTCGGGGGGGGAAACAAGATGGCGGTCACATCACGACATTAATATTCATAAGTATCCATAAGGTAATTCAACTGGCATTTATGATTTAGTAAATAATATTCGGAAATTATTGTGTGTCGGGGAAATCGTGTAATTGTCTTTATTCGGTAAATATTCGCAAGTGAAGGTACGTGTTATGGAGTCGGTGTGTAGGAATTTCGGTATGGAGGAAGTTGTGTGGAGTGAGCTGAAGAAACTGGAAAATATAGGAAGAAGACGCTAGTAGCGGGAATAATGGGAACTAGGGCTGAGGTCTCCAGAGGTGAGCTCTGGGGCCGAACATCCTCCCCCCCCCCCCCCCCCCCCAAGGGAGGACCCCGGGGGCGAAAGGTGGCAGTGGGAATGTAGGAAGGTATAGGAAGACATAGCAATCGATAGGGGAAAAGGACATTTACTGTAATGAATCGGGAGCGAGGCAAAACAACCTTATTGGTGTGGTGTGTGTCTGTATAATGGAAACTGAGGTGTCGCGGGAAAAAGTTTACATGCCGTTCTGGGAAGGGTAGCATGGCTTGAGAGATAACAGGTGGGCTTACGTGACGATGCGAGGCAGGCGCTGAATTCCGAGTCGGTTTGGATGGCGTCCGTTGTTGAGTACAGAGATGGGCAAAATCTTACTCATGAGTATGATTAGGATGAGTAAGATTTTGCCCATCTCTGGTTGAGTAGGCTGGGAGTACTGTGTAGGTTTCATCGGTTTGCGTGGTAGGAAGGAGGGGGAAACTGGTTGCTCACGTGGGGCTGATTGGGGCGAGGAACGAGCGAATCGAGATGGGTTAGAGGTAGGGACAGGGGAGGAAGCGGGAGAGCGGTATGATACAGCTTTGTCAACGACGTCAAATAATTCATCCCACACTTGAGAAAATGGGGTCCCATTTGAGATGTGCGGCGTAATCCATCGTTGCAGGGAAGGTCCCAATTTTTGTAATAGGGCCCGGAGTTTGTTGACGTCGGGAAGATCGAGTGTTTCATCCAGAGAATCCTCAAACGTCGCCCTTGCGTCTTCGAATCGGAAAGTCACGTATCTCCGAACGGCCCTCGAAAATACGACGTGTTGAAAATGTTCGTAGAAAGCAAGGGAATGAAACTTATTGATCACATCATCGAGTCGGGCAATTGATTTTTCAAGTTGTTGAAAAGATGGCCGACACATGGCCGCCGCAGATATAGAATCTATCGTGATAAGGGTTGATACCACAGACTTGAGCATCGAGTAAGCTGATTTCGGAATTATGTCAGATCCCAAATGCTCCATCACCCATCGGGCGTTATTGGCAAACGTTTCTGTACTCACATCGAGGCGAAGCTTCTGGCAAATCAATTGGGCATCGGTAGACAAAGAACCCGCGTCGGGCATTTTGGGTTGGGAAACTGGTTCCATGACGGCAATCGCGGAAACTCACACGGAAAAAACACGCGCAATTACCGTATAATGGGTTTCGGCACCATGTACGATAGTCTTGGGATTATTCACAAAACAATTGAAAATGTTTATAATTACACAACATGAAAATGTTTGTGTCGTCGGTAAATCGGTAGTTTATTTGGAAAATACAACTGGAAAAATATAGGAAATTTGGGAGCACGAAGTTATACTGGTAAAGCGATTAGACTGACTGACTGTTCGGGGGGGGGGGGGGGGGGGGGAGACAAGATGGCGGTCACATCACGACATTAATATTCATAAGTATCCATAAGGTAATTCATCTGTTGCCCTTTCTCTCAGCATGCTACCCCAACTGGCATTTATGATTTAGTAAATAATATTCGGAAATTATTGTGTGTCGGGGAAATCGTGTAATTGTCTTTATTCGGTAAATATTCGCAAGTGAAGGTACGTGTTATGGAGTCGGTGTGTAGGAATTTCGGTATGGAGGAAGTTGTGTGGAGTGAGCTGAAGAAACTGGAAAATATAGGAAGAAGACGCTAGTAGCGGGAATAATGGGAACTAGGGCTGAGGTCTCCAGAGGTGAGCTCTGGGGCCGAACACTATTTGTTTAAACAAATTAAATTTTGATGATGAGCTAGATACTTGAAATTTTAAATATAGGTCAGAAATGGATGACATTTCAATATTCACTCGGTTTGTATGACATGGTATGAGTATGGTATGGTATAATATTGTATGTATGATTCGGTATAGTACAGTATGGTATGATAGGAAAGAAATTCATATGGTATGGTATGAGTACGGTGAGAATATGGTATGGTGCCGATTTGCAACACAGTCTGGTATAGACAGAAGGGTGATCTGCACAAGGAAGATAATAAACCGTTGTGTCAAGAATTTGCAGAGTTTTTTATTCGATTTTCTGAATCTACGTATCTTGAAACGTAAACCAACAAATTTTGAGGGGGGGGTTAACAAATTTTTTTCTTTGGGCGATTCCAATGGTTCATTATCGAAGATAATAAACCAAAATCGACTTCATATCGAATCGAGGTGTTTATTTGAATTCGAATGGACCTTCAAGAAGAGCAATTGTAAACTGAAATAGGTACATCAAAACAAACGATTAAAGTCGACTTCATATAGAATCGAAGTAATTATTTGAATTCGAATCGACCTTCAAGACGAGCAATTGTAAACTCAGTCTTTCAGAAACTCAGAAGGTTTAAATCATCAAAATTCAAGACCGTTCCTGTTTAAATGTCACAACTGTGGGCGAGTAGGTCATATCCGTCGAAATTGTCCCCAGGGATATGGATTAATCGCCGGAAATAATGATGATGATGGAAACCCAAAATCATCTGACCAGGAGATAGCTTTCCTTAGCTCTCCGCAGATCCATGTAAGCAATGTGGAGGATGAAGACTCGAACAAGAAGAAGGCGCTGCTTTCGACTTCAGCCAATGTTTTGATCTCTTTTTTTTTGGATTCGGGTTCGTCGTGTCATCTGTTATGTGAATTGTTCGGAAAGTTTTTGGAAAATACGAAATTGGTCGTCGTCGAAATCTGTGTCGCGAAACGCGGTGAAAAAATCAAAGCTTCAAAAAGCGGAACTCTACCTCCGTTGTTCGACGGAAAAACGGTCAGATTGACCGACGTGTTGATGTCAGAGGACCTACCATACAACCTCCTATCTGTTTCTAAAATTAAAAAGGCCGGATTTGATGTATTATTTTCGAGCGATTCGGTGCAATTAATGAAGAAAGGAAAGACCATGCTAGTTGGTGGACGGAAAGGAAATTTGTATGTTTTAAATTTTCAGTTGAGGAAAGAAGTGGTGTGTGCTGCTTCGTCGAAGATTCATCGTCGTTCTGGTCATTCCTCGACTCATCCCAGCGATGGAATCTGTAAGATATGCATTTTGGGTAAGCAACATAGAAACCCATATGTCTCGCTGCCTGCTGATAGGAAAGCCCAAAGATTAGGAGCCGTAGTATCTCTTGATGTGGTCGGACCAATCACTCCTGGTACCTATGATGGGTATAAATGGTACGTTAACTTTGTGGACCATTACTCACATTTCTCATGTAGGAAAAGGGAGAAGTTTTCGAAAAATTCAAGTAGAATGGGGCTCTTCTACGTGCTCACGTTGAGCAGGGTATTTCCAGGCTCACGGGAGAGCACTGCATGATCATCAGCAAACATTGTGGAACTGGTATTAGAGGAAGTGGGTATGTCGCTCACGTAGATGAGGTATAATATGGGGCCCCACACACATTCTTGGGGTACCGAAGCTTTTATTCCTCTGCTGGGGGATTGAGCATAATCGCACTCGACGTGGAACGTCCTGTTGGTGACGAATGATTGGATTATGCGAAAGTAGTTGTCTGATAAAAGCGGTTTCAACTTGAAGAGCAGCCCTGGGTGCCATACCCGATCGAATGCCTTCTCCGTGTCAAGCCATAGGCCTTGGCATACCTCCTGGTTTTCGTAGGTTTCTAAGATTTCTTCCACGACTCTATGTAATTGTTGTTGACATGAGTGAGAGCGTCGAAAACCGAATTGAAAGTCTGGTAGGGCTGGTGCAAGTAACGGCAGGAGTTTGGGGCAGCATAAGTCTCTCAAATATTTTGGAAAATATAGAGAGAAGGCTTATGGGTCTATAACTAGCAGGATTGTTTTTTGGTTTTTGCGGTTTTGGTAACATTATGACTTTGGCATGTTTCCAATGGTTGGGAAAATGAGTAGTTCGGAGGATTGCGTTGAATATTTGTGTTAGTAGGACAAGAGGTTTTCTGGGTAAGTTTTTGAGGAGAGGTTGGGTGATGCGGTCGGAGCCTGGAGATTTTCTGGTTGGTGATCTGGCTATGGCGTTTTTAACTTGATTTGGGGTCAAATAGTCTTGAAATAAACTCAGAGCCAATGGTTGAGTGATTGCGTCTTCAATGTGATTGTGGAAGTCCGGTAGAAGACTTGGGTTTGGAGCAAACTGTTCAACCATTTGTTTGGAGAAGAGTAGAGCTTTTTCAGCAGGTGTGGATAACCAACGATTTCCGCATTTAAGTGGTGGGATGGCAGTAGACTCTTTTGTCAAAATTTTTGTTTTGTGCCATAATGAACGATCCCTGGTATTCAGCAGTGTTAACTCGTCTCTCTTTACTCTTTTCCTTTCCTCTTTTAACGCAACTTTTAATTGTTGTGTACGCACTATTATATGCAGTTTTGTGAGGAACGTATTTAGTGCTCTCCCATAGTACCCTTGCATTACGCTTGACTAAGAGCAGTTGCTGGATATGTGTGGGTGTATATGAGTTTAGCTTGTGCGTTGGAGACTTAAGGGGTGAGCTTGCTTCATTAGCGGCATAGTGAATATTATGAGTTAGGCGACTCACAGCTTCATCTATATCCTTGGCAGTTTTCAGTGGTATGGTAAGGTCCGTCAAACTCTCCAAGACCTCGGAATACTTATTCCAGTCGAACGGTTGTCGTATCAAACTATTAGACTGTTTACAATGGATTGCTCCATTCAGATTCAAAGCAACCGGGTAGTGGTCAGATGACATGGTGTGTATGACACGGACTGAGGGTGACATCGTAACAATCTGTTTTCCTAGGAAGAAATCGAGGATATCTGGTGAATGTGCTGGGTTTCCTGGATAGTGGGTAGGTTCTACTGGGTTATATACCTCCAGAGTCAGTTGCAGTATGGCATCGTGGATCATTGTACCCCGTGGTTTGTTGTTGCTGATGCCCATCTTGCATGTTTTGCGTTAAAATCTCCTCCTAGAAGGAACTTTTCTTTCATTTCATGAACAATAGCCCAAATGGTACTCATTCTCAGTCTGTGGTTTTCCCTATCGGGAGCGGAGTAGAAGGGACCAATTTGATATTTCCTGTCAATTTCAATACGTGCTACTTGTGCGTCGTCCTCACTTATTGGTAGCATTTCATGATGGCAAATGCACTGTTTTACTAATAGGGCTGACCCTCCTTGTCGGGTTCCCGAGGGATGATCAGCACGGTATATTTTATAATAATAAAATTATTACATTCCATATTATGGAATGTAGAAATTTATATGAGGAGACAATTTGGTTTCGGTAATCAGCGCTATGTCAACGTCATGTTGTTTTAAAAACAGTTCAAGCTCATGGTATTTGTTGTTCAAACCTTGACTGTTCCATGTGACGATCATAAGATTGGTATTAGAAGAAGTGGTCATTTTAGGAGTTTCGGAAGAATTTGGGTTAGGAGACTGATTAATGGATGTATGAGGCCAATTAATTGGTCGATATTATGGTAGAGGCTAGCAGTTGTATCGTTGGTCTGGTCGGAAGGCTTTGATCCTGCAGCAGCTTGGGAGTAGGAGTAAGATTGGGTCTGTTGATTTTGTTGAGGTGGGGCACGACGTACAAGTGTTGGGAAATGGTCTATGGCAGTGTTGTATTGCGGTTTTTCTATGTGACGTAGAGTGGGGATACTTTTGGTTTATTATCTTCGATAATGAACCATTGGAATCGCCCAAAGAAAAAAATTTTTTAACCCCCCCTCAAAATTTGTTGGTTTACGTTTCAAGATAAGTAGATTCAGAAAATCGAATAAAAAAAATACGTCCGTGAGGGGGGGTTAAAAAAATTTTTTCTTTGGGCGATTCCAATGGTTCATCATCGAAGATAATGACCAAAAAAGATAATAAACCAAAATTCGTCCGTACGCCGTACGCCGTCCGCGCCACTTTGCCCAGTTAGCGTTGAGTTAAAATTACGAAATTTTTTTTATGGGTTTCGACCAACCCCACAATGGTCCTCGAAACTTTTCATAACCCTAGGTCAAGGGGAAGGGGTTCAAAACAAATTTTAAAAATTTGAAAATCTCATATCTCGAAAAATTCATATAGAACGGTATGTTTTTTTTATTTCATATTCAGATAGAGTTTGTTCCGTAGAATTTTTTAAGACCATCCGCAGCTTTGTACGACCAGCCGTTCGTTCACAATGACGGCTCAAAGATTGTGCCTCACAACCCGATCGTGAATCAAACTGTTGAAATACAGGTCCATTTTCATACTAACAAGATCTTTGGAACATCATATGGCTCAAGTGAAGTCGAGTTTGTTGTTCTGAGGTGCGTTTCGTGCTACGGAAATGACAGTAATTTCGAATGTTTGTTGGTAGGTACTTCTTTTATAGAAACATTATTACCGACGTAGTATTAAAAACCCCAGAATTATATAGTATTAATTAATCATAATTAATAATAATTATTATTAAATACGAATTATTAATACCTAACAATAAATTATAATAATTTTCACCAGGTACTTGATGAACTTGTTAATAATTAGTGATAATTGACAATAATAATTAATCTAACATTTAGGATCTAGACATTTAGACCTAGTGATCTAGACAGAAGGGTGATCTGTACAAAGAAGATAATGAACCGTTGTGTCAAGAATTTGCAGAGTTTTTTTTTATTATTTCTGATCTTTTGTAGGTTTAGGTGTACTGGGCATCCTTTATAATTTGCCGTATGATCGCCCTTGCAATTTGTGCATACTGGAGGTATGGCCGCCTGTTTTGTACATGACTCAGTGGTATGCTGTCCGTCACAATTAACACATTGCGGATTACGATGGCAATAGTTTTTGGTGTGCCCAAAGGTCTGACAATTTGTGCACCGAATGACAGATTTTTTTGGGTCTGGGAGGTTCAATTTTTACTACTGCATTTCCCAGTCTGTTTACATTATATATTTCTGCATTTTTTGTGTTTGGTTTTCCAAGGATTCCTGCCGAAGTGTGGTATGGACATAAAATCGATCTTTCAAAGCTTAGGGTATTTGGCTCAGTGGCTTACGCCCATATACCACCAGAGGAACGAAATGGAAAGCTGGCAACCCGAAGTCAGCAGCTTATTATGGTGGGTTATGCCCCTAACGGCTATCGCCTGTGGTTTCCACAGAGGAAGCGAGTTGTCCTGGCCAGGAGCGTAATTTTTGATGAGAGCCCCAAGAAGAAATGCATCTGCGGTAACGCCGATGCTGATACAGAACTGGGAAGCTTTGAAGAAAGAGACCTGAAGAGGTAGGATGACGACGGTGAGAAGGAAGAAGAGGACAGCTGTGAATCAGCCAGTGAAGATGAAGGGACAGCAAATGAAGACAACCATCAGCAGCCAGCATCCACACAACAGCCTGTGGAAACCCCAAGAAGAAGCGGTCGTACCCGGAAACCCCTCACTCGTCTTTGTGACTGTGATGACGTGGCTAAATTAGCTGCGGCCTTTTCAGTGGGATGTCTTCCTGGGGAAATACCGTTCTCATACGAGGAGGCGATTAGAGACGATGGCTGGATTGAAGCTATGAACTCGGAACTCGGGAATATGAAAAATAACGAAACATGGGACATCGTAAATATACCAAAGGACGTCAAGCTCATAGACACCAAGTGGGTGTTTCGTCAAAAGGAATGTAACGGGAAGACAGTGAAGCGTGCCAGGTTGGTAGCGAGAGGGTTTCAGCAGGACTGCTCTGACTTGGAGCTGTACGCACCTGTGGCTCGAATGAGCACTCTACGTCAGTTGCTGGCTATTGGTGTTGAGAAGAACATGAAACATCATCAGATGGATGTCAAATCTGCATTCCTGAAAGTCCCCTTACGAAAACCAGTTTACATCAAGCCACCGAAAGGTCTGAAAGTGAGTGATAGTGAAAAGTGTTTAAAACTCCAAAAGTCACTCTACGGTTTGAAAAATGCTCCTAAATGCTGGAACGAGTGTATGAACGTTCTGGATCAATCTAGGGACGCGGGAGCGTCCCGCCCGCCAAGAAAACCGAAGCCCTGAAAACCGAAGCGACTGAGACACTGATTACGGGACGGAACAAGTTGGGGTTTTCACCCTACCGTAGCTCGGTCCCCTGAGTGTCTCGAGAGTTGATTTTTTGTACACCAACTCTCCAGGGGCACGTGAGGACGTAAACCAAATTTCAGCTCTTGGGAACATCAGGTGTCGGGAGCATAACAGTTTTAAAACCACTATTTTTCACGTTTATCGTGTTCTTCTTCTTCTTCTCGTTTTGTTGTTGTTGTTCATTGACGGGGCTACAGCCCAGCACACAAATCGGATCGAGCTGAAATTTTGCACACACGTTTGTTATGCTCCAAGGGAGTGCCTTTTGAACATTTTGTCTCCCTCCCCCCATTTCCCTCCCAATTAGGGGGGAAATAGTAATTTTTAGGAATTTCAAATGGTCATAACTCCTTCAAAATTGAAGCTTTTTCGGATTTTCTTTTTTAGTTGTGTTCAGCTTTTAAAACTGTTTAATTTGAGATGAAAAAAAGCTTCCTAAGGGGGGAAATAAAGGAGTTATGGTGATTTTTCTATTTTCAACAATAACTGCCGCGAAAATTGATGAAAAATGGTGCGGTTGGTCTTAAAATGTCCGCTAGGTTGTCTAGTATATGCTCAATAATTTTGAACTAAATCTCAATCGATTCGGCTAATCCACAGCCAAAAATACGTGAATAAATTCCACATCTACTGATTTGGCTAATTTCCGAAAACATCAAAGTTGAACGGTGGTCAGGAAAATTGTCGTAGAGTGGCGCCTGTTTAAGGATCGATAGGAAATTTTATGGGCTTTCGAATGAGGGTAGCACACTTTGTCACTTTTCCCAACGGTTCTCGAGTTATTCGCGATTGTTGGTATAAAAACGTGCGTTTTACCTTTTGCAAACTTTCTCTTTCCACTTTCTCTTCGACACCAATAATTACAATTGAAGACACGAGTGGAAGAAGGTGCTATGTAACATTTTTTCGATAATTCATGTGGTAGCGCGTAGCGCAGATAATCCTCAAAATATTAGGTTTATTGTCATCAGTACATGATTGAGAACACCTTAGCAACACCTTGGAGAAGAAAAAAAGAGAAAAATTCCGAACCAAACAAAATAGGCAAGTATGCAAACTCAATTTTCTTGACATTTTACTTTTGTTACTTAGCACCTTCGTCCACTTGTGTCTTCAATTATTGTAATGATTCTCAACAACAAAAATTTGCACAACCCCCAAGAAAAAATGAAACCAATTTTCAAAAAATTTCTAATTCAAATTTATTCAAATTTCTAATTCTTTCTATTTTTTAAATTTAATATTAAGAATAATTGTATTAAATTGTAATAATTGTTTTTAAATTGTTAATTGTTTTAATTAATCGAAAATTTAAAAACTACTGTTTAACCAATTCGCAAAAATTTAAAAACTACTTATTTTTCAAACACATTTCAGATAACAAACAATAATTTCCAAAAGGCAAATTAGTAGGCGTACTAAGTTTTTACTAAATTTTGACTAGGATTAAACTTCATTCAGGAAAAAATTTACTAGTTACCTCGTAGGTACTTTTGTTAAATGGATCCGTATTGTATAAGTAGGAACCACTCGAAAACTAGCCATGCAAAAAGATGTGATATCCCCCCAAAAACAACTCCGTTGTAAAAACTGGCCCGCCAAAAAACCTCAACCGCAAAAAGGAATGATATCCATTTTGCCCGCCAGCCCCGTGTATAGGATGCTCGGTGCTTCGCACCTCGCTGTTGAGTGTGCATATAGAAACCTGATACTCCTACCCCTAACCTCCACCGTCAATGTTTTCCTGTTTCCTGTCTCCTTCTTACTACCCCCTCTCACCCTTAGTCACCCTCGGTTTCACCTAATATGTTTCCTCTGTTACACCAGCAGGGAGCTTTACGCTTCTTTCAATGCTGTTGGCGGGAGCTTTTTGCCAGATGAACAAGCCTGAATTGAAGCATTACTTTATTGTAGGTGTACCACTACTGATTACCTACTAGTGACCACCAGTAATACTTATAATATAGTAATGCTGCAATTCAGGCTTGTTCATCTGGCAAAAAGCTCCCGCCAACAGCATTGAAAGAAGCGTAAAGCTCCCTGCTGGTGTAACAGAGGAAACATATTAGGTGAAACCGAGGGTGACGAAGGGTGAGAGGGGGTTGTGTTAGCCTCTGGGCAATTCTCCCTAGATAACTATGTTCCCCCCTCCTAAGCTTGTATCCCTTTCTACTATAGAGTTCGGCAGGGCCTCGCAGGCAGGCAGTCGGTTTTGAGTTTTCATGTTGCGAGGGTGCTGATTAAAACTATTGAATTCTGAATGTGTCATTGAGTTTTATCCTACTCTGCTATTAGGTTGTGTGCCCAGTAAATCCGTGTCGTGTATTTTGAACGTTTGTCGACGGAAGAGAGGAATCTGTACTCAACGTACGTCGACGGAAAACGGAAAAAATTCGAACGGTGAAAATGGCTGCCGCCCTCGTTGTGCCCGGTTTGAAACCCTTTGATGGGACGAATTTTACAAGTTGGTCGTTTCGGGTGAAACTCCATCTGGAGCAGGAAGGAGTTCTGGATGCCTTATCGGATAAAAAGTCGGGTGTGGAGACGAAAAATTATAATGAGATGGACTTGAAAGCTCGTGAGATAATGGTGCGTTTTCTGGACGATCGGATTCTTAGTGTGGTCATGGAGAAAAAGACTGCAAAAGGCATGTATGAGGCTCTTGAGGCAATCTATATTCGGAAAGGAATCGCCGCTCAAGTCGAGATAAAGCAGGAAATGCAAAGGGTGAAATTCACGGATGGATGCCTAAGTGATTTTTTCGTTGTATTTTTCGTCTGAACCAGCTGAAAATGAGCGGGGGATCTTTGTCTGAGGAGGAAGCCATTGCTCTTCTTCTATCTAAAATGCCAGAAGCCTATCAAGTGGTCACAACTTCGATTGACATTGCTTTTGCAAACAAAGAAAAGTCCATCACCTTGCAGTTTGTCAAGAACAAGCTTTTACAAGAGGAAAGTCGTCTGAAAGTTTCAGACTGAAACCATTGAATCAAAAAACCGGTGGTGATCAACAGGTATCCTTTTGGACAAATCGTGGTCGTGGAAGAGGCGGACGTCGGGCACGGGGAAATATTTCGTCAAATCGCAGTCAAGGTTGGTCAACCTGGAACAATTCTGGCCCCTCTTCTGGAACCCGCCACTCAGACGCTAACTATGGAACTTCGAGAGGAAACTCAAGAGGTTATAATAATCACGTAAATTTCCAATTCCGTTGCCACGAATGCGGAATAAAAGGACACATTCGCCGGAATTGTCCCAATCGCCAGGCGAATTTGGGCGACCAAGAATCTCAAGAAAAAGAGATAGCCTTCACTAGCGACCCCCAGATGCCAGTCGAACGCTCTGCGGAGTGTTGCGGTAGAGTCTACCCAGAGGGAGGTGAAACCTCGTTTTCGTCAGTAACCTGCCAATCTTCAACCTCGTCTTCGTTGTTTATAATTGATTCGGGATGCAGTTCACATTTGGTGAATCGAGTGATCGCGAAGTAAGTATTTGTGCGAACTAGAAACTGTTGATTTGTACATAAAAGTCGCAAAGCAAGGTCAGAGAATCCTTGCTTCTCATCGTGGAACCCTGAGAGTGAATTGGAATGGAAAGTGGTTCAAATTAGTTAATGTTCTCGTGTGTGATGAGCTTCCTTACAACCTTCTATCAGTATCGAAGATGGAAAGAGCTGGTATGAACGTTATGTTTTCCCATGGAAAAGCTACAGTTACTGCTCAGAGGGGACTCGTCGTGTTTGAGGGTGAACTAAATGGAACTATGTACACTGTTGCATTGGGTTTGGAAGATCAAGTTGCCAATTTAACTGCCGATGACAACAAGGAATTACTACATCGTCGGATGGGTCATAGCTCTGCGTACCCTGTGTCGGGAGTTTGTGAAATCTGCGTTCAAGGAAAGCAGTCGCGTACACCTTTTGTGCCTCTACAGGAATCAAGAAAAGCTACGCGAATTTTGGAGTGCGTAAGCTCTGATGTTTCAGGACCAATAAATCCAGTATCTCACGATGGCCACAGGTACTATGTAACCTTTATTGATCATTATTCTCGGTTCGTGTGCATTTATCTCCTCCATTCTAAAGACGAAGTCTATGATAAATTTTTGGAATATGAAGCTTTCGTCTCTGCAAAGTTTGGATCAAAAATATCTCGTCTTAGAGTTGACAACGGCGGAGAGTATACATCGCATAGGTTTCGGAAGTTCTGTACCAAGAAAGGAATCAACATTGAGTATACCGTCGCGCGTAATCCTGAACAGAACGGCGTTGCCGAACGTTATAATAGAACAATCATGAACATGGCTCGATGCTTGATAATGGACTCACCATTTAGTAAAAGCATGTGGGGAGAAGCTGTGCGTGTTAGTGTTTTTACTATCAATCGATTACCTACGTCTGCTCTGAAGGACAGAAAAATTCCAGCTCAGATTTGGTATGGTGGTGAAGTTGATCTCCGAAAAATGCGCGTGTTTGGCTGCCGTGCTTTCGCTCACGTACCTAAAGTTGACAGAATTGGTAAGCTGGACCCTGTCAGTGTACCTATGTATTTATGCGGTTACACAAATAATGGTTATCGATTATGGGATCCTGTGAATCGAAAAATTGTAACTTCCCGGAGTGTGGTGTTTGATGAAAAACCGTGGAAACCTTGTTTGGTTGAGGTTGTTTTGCCAGAGTCTCAAGTAATTCCTATCAACGACGAACCTCATAAAGTTGAGGAACCCGACACACCTGCACCAGTAAATCCTCGTTGTGGAACTCGTCAGCGCAGGATGCCAGAATACTTACGTGATTATGAAACCGACCTTTTTGCCCTTCTGATTGGAGGTGATCTACCTGTTCCTACAATGAAGCTATTGAGAAAGGATGGGACGCAGCAATCCAGAAGGGACTTAAATCCCTTGAAAATAATGGAACCTGGGAAATCGTCGATCCTCCTGATGATGGAAGTGACATTATAGACTCACGATGGGTTTTCTTTGAGAAGGAAGCTGATGGTCGAACTGTGAAGAAAGCTCGTCTGGTAGCCCGTGGTTATCAGCAGCCCTACTCGGATGAAGAAGAATGCTCCGCGCCCGTCGCCAGATTGTCGACTGTTCGATTGATCTTGGCTATAGCAGCAGAAAAAGACTTGAGTATTCGTCAACTGGATGTGAAATGTGCATTTGTGAAAAGCCCTCTTAAAGATGTAGTTTACATGAAACCTCCGGATGGACTTGAGTGCGAAAAAGGTAAAATTTGCAAAATTTTGAAAGCTCTTTATGGTTTAAGGCAGAGTCCAAAGTGTTGGAATGATTATTTGAATGATTTTCTTATAGAACTTAGATTTGAAAGGTCTAAAGTTGATCCCTGTCTGTATTTCAATGGTACTACTTACCTCCTTGTGTGGGTGGATGATTTTTTATTGGTTTCAAGTTCTAATGATGATTTAGAGAGTATCAAGTCTGAATTATATCAAAGATGGACATTAGAGAGTTACCTTCTAAAGAAGGAAAGTTTCAATTTTTAGGATTGGAAGTAGAGAAGAGGAAAGACTCTCTTTTCATTAACCAATCGTCATTAATTTCTAAAGTTCTCAGACATTTTGGAATGGATAAATGTAAAGGATCACCAATACCAATACAGCCTAAGCTTAATTTGATTAATTATGAGAATTCTTTGTATCAAGCTCCATATAAAGAGTTGCTTGGAAGTTTAATGTAGGTATATAATGCTTGGAAGTCGCCCGGATTTGTGTTTTGCGGTGTCGTATTTCGGTCAGTTTCAGAATTCTTATGGAAAGGAACATTGGGTGAATTTGAAGAATACGTTGAAGTACTTAAACTCAACCAGAAATTATGGTCTAGTATACAGCATGTCAAATACAGGAAAATTTACTATTAATGCATACTGTGATGCAGATTTTGCTGGAAACCAGAACGATAGGAAAAGTATTAGTGGATTTTTGATCAATATGAATTCAAACCTGATTTTCTGGAGAAGTAAGAAGCAACTGACTGTAAGCTTAAGCTCTTCTGAGTCAGAATATATTAGTTTGGCTCAATGTCTGTCTGAATGCATATTTATTAGGCAGATTCTCCATGATTCTTTAAAATTTGAAATGGAAAAAATTATTGTATACGAAGACAAACAATCTTGTATTCATATGGCTAATACAAGGGAAACAAAAAGAACAAAGCATGTAGATGTGAAATTTCATTTCGTAAAGGACTTAGTTGAGAAAGGAGAGGTGGTACTTAGATATGTGTCTACGTCAGACCAACGAGCTGACATGATGACTAAGGCTTTGTCTGCGCCAAAATTTGTTTATTTCCGTAACTTGCTCAGTATGTGTGAAAAATAATGAATTTCTATTGCTTGTATAAAATTTATTCCACAATGCTCTATATTTTATTTTAAATGTATTTGAAGTTTTTGAATTGATGATGCTATCTATTAATAATATTTTCTGTAAATCTATGTATCATGCTGTTGTTTTCAAAATTTATATTTGTAGAATTGGGTAGGGGTGTTAGCCTCTGGGCAATTCTCCCTAGATAACTATGTTCCCACCTCCTAAGCTTGTATCCCTTTCTACTATAGAGTTCGGCAGGCAGTCGGTTTTGAGTTTTCATGTTGCGAGGGTGCTGATTAAAACTATTGAATTCTGAATGTGTCATTGAGTTTTATCCTACTCTGCTATTAGGTTGTGGGAAGGAGACAGGGAACAGGAAAACATTGACGGTGGAGGTTAGGGGTAGGAGTATCAGGTTTCTATATGCACACTCAACAGCGAGGTGCGAAGCACCGAGCATCCTATACACGGGGCTGGCGGGCAAAATGGATATCATTCCTTTTTGTGGCTGAGGTTTTTTGGCGGGCCAGTTTTTACAACGGAGTTGTTTTTGGGGGGATTTGGCATGACTGATTGCAAACCCGCTAAGGTACCTATGCAACAAAGGTTGTTCTACCAAAAACCGATGAAGTGTTTTATGCTGCACCCTATAAGAAACTTTAAGGTAGTCTAATGTATTTCATGCTGGGATCCAGACCTGATCTCTGTTATGCTGCATCTTACTTTGGTCAGTTCCAAAATTGTTTCGATCAGGAACATTTCACTCATTTGAAAAACATTTTAAGATATCTAAGTTGTACAAAACATTTTGGTTTATTTTATAAGGCTTGTGACTTGGAACATCTAAACTTGAAAGCATATTGTGATGCCGATTTCGCTTCCGATCCAAACGATAGAAAAAGTATTAGTGGTTATGTTCTCATGCTGAACAGCAAAGTAGTTGCATGGAAAAGCAAGAAACAAAATTTAGTTTCAGTCTCGTTGTCTCATTGCATTTCAGAATGCAGTTTTATCAAACAGCTAATGAACATCTCGTTGAATTTTAATATTGAAAATTTGATCATTTATGAGGACAATAAGTCCTGCATTCATATGGCAAAAACTCATCAAACAAAAAGGACAAACATATTGATGTCAAGTTCCATTTTGTTAAGGATTATGTAGAGGAAGGTGATATAAAACTTGTATAATATATATTATGTACCTACTGAAGATCAAATTGGAGATGTCATGACTAAAGCTTTGTCATATGTCAAATTCTCCTAATTTAGAGATAAGTTGATGGTGAAGCCAAATCCTGAGACTATGTGACTGAAAACTATGTGATACTAACTTTGTATTAACTTCTTCTCTTGTTTAGATATTGTAATTCTTTTGATTAATGCATTGTTGTTCTCGTGATTGATTGTAATGTATTCTTGTTTTATGCCTTTAAGGCAGGATTGGGAGGGGGTGTTGGAGTTTAAATCTGGAGGCAATCCTCCTTGTGAATTGTACCAGTAGGAGCGTTTGTGTCGCAACCACTAGTTGGGGTGATTTCCCCACTCCTACTCATTCTAGTTTCGGATTGTGTCGAGTAAGTTTCTACCAAATATATTTCAGCGTTTAAAAGTAAATCCTTCGCCGTTTGTGCTTTTTCCTGTCGCCTGTTGAACTCGCTAAAAGTAATTGTCAACTCAAATACATCGAAACAAACGAAAAAACTCTGCAAATTCTTGACACAACGGTTTATTATCTTCCTTGTGCAGATCACCCTTCTGTCTATACGAGACTGTGTTGCAAATCGGCACCATACCATATTCTCACCATACTCATACCATACGAATTTCTTTCCTATCATACCATACTGTACTATACCTTATCATACATACAATAATATACCATACCATACTCATACCATGTCATACAAACCGAGTGAATATTGAAATGTCATCCAGTTCTGACCTATATTTAAAATTTCAATTGTCTAGCTCACCATCAAAATTTAATTTGTTTAAACAAATAGGTAGGTATTATTTAAACAATTTTACAGACAAGAAACCGAGTGAATATTGCATTGTGATCCAGTTCTGACCAATTTTCAAAATTTCAAGTCAATAGCTCATCATCAAAATTTAATTTGTATTATTCAATCAATCAGTTTATTCACAATATTGCCTGGTAGGCTAATGTGGGGAGGGAGTGGTGTTTGTGTTAGTAATATGTTGCTTGGATTGTGTCTTGATGTGTTTATGGGAGTGTTGCGTCTGAGTTGTTGTCCCTCAGCTGTCTCCTCTTCAGCCTACGACTTTCGGTTGGTGGAGGGCCCGAGATCGCTGCGACTTGAGGGTTGGAGTGTCCCACAGCTCTTTCATGGAGTGCTCTGTAGGCCCCCTCAATCTTCTCCCTCACCGTCACCATCTTCAGGTCCTGATTGAGGACCTCATTCTGGACGAACCATGGTGCTCCGCAGATTTGCCTCAGTACTTTATTCTGCATGGTTTGTACTTTTTGTACTGTTGTTGCGCAGGCGGAGCCCCAGATTTCGCACGCATACGCCCATATTGGTTTGATGAGCGACGTGTATATCAGCCTTTTGTTGTTGAGGTCTAACTTGGCACCCGGATTCAGTACCGGCCATAGCTGGTATACACGCCGCTTCATCTCGCTCACAGTGCGGTTGACGTGTCCTCTCCATGTTAGACGACGGTCCAGCAGCAGCCCCAAGTATCGCACTTCAGACTTGTGTGGTATTGAGTCCCCGGCGAGGTTGAGGTTTGAGAGCGATCCTCGGCGGAGAGTGAAAGTGATCAGTGACGATTTTGCTGAGTTTATCTTGACTTTCCATGTTTGACACCACTGGCTCACTTCATCAAGATGATGTTGCAAATATCCCTCCGTCTCTCGCACTGTGTCCCCTGCTGCCAGAATAACAGTATCATCTGCATATTGAGCAGTCCTTGTTGCCAAGGACACAGGGAAGTCGTGACAGTAAAGACTGTACAGCAGGGGAGACAGCGGCGAGCCCTGAGGAACTCCTGCACTTACCCCCTTGAATGACGAGAACTGGTGCCCAACCCTTACCCTGAAAGTGCGGTTGCTGAGGAATGACTTCGTCATCAAAAACAGTGAGTTGGGCAAAAATTCCTTCAGCTTGAACAAGAGGCCATTGTGCCAAACCTTGTCAAAAGCCGCTTGCACGTCCAAAAACACCGCACCCGTGTAATTTCTATCTTCGTAGCCTTTTGCAATGTAATCCACCACTCTGTGCACCTGCTGGGTTGTTGAATGTTGAGCCCGAAACCCAAATTGGAAATCTGGGATTCGGGGGGACACATTGAGGACCTTGATGATTCGCGCCAACAGAATCTTGTCCAATAATTTCCCAAACACCGGTAGTAAACTAATGGGCCGATACGATTCTGGATATTGCTGCGGCTTTCCTGGCTTTCCCACCACGATGACGACAGCATGCTTCCATACTTCGGGGTAGTAGCCAAGTCGGAGCAGAGCGTTGTAGAGGCTCAACAGAAACGCCCTACCTTTACGTGGAAGCCTTTTTACAATCCCTACCGCAATCAAGTCATATCCTGGAGCCTTTTTATTTCTCATACTTCTCAATCCCCGACTCACGGTTAAAATTTCCAGTCTGTAGTTTACCGGGAAGATGGAAAAAAGGTAGTTTTATGGTGGGCGGCTGGGGGTTGACCCACCTAACGGCCGTTTTAGACGCGAAGTTTAGTGTTTCTCCTAAACCTTTGCTCGCTCACTGTGAATGAACGGCTGGTCGTACAAAATAAAAAATCGTCTTTTAAAAAATTAAAAAATTCGTAATTTTTCAGGTCATTCAAAAGTGAACTAAAAACTATACCGTTTGAATTTTTGGATATGACATTGTCGAAATTTCAAAGTTCGTTTTGAACCCCTTCCCTTTGACCTAGGGTTATGAAAAGTTTCGAGGATCATTGTGGGGCTGGTCCAACCCAGAAACCAAATTTCGCAGTTTTAGCTCAACGCTAACTGGGCAAAACGGTGGACATTGGTCCAGATCGCTAATCTAGCAATTCAAAAATCTAATCATCGATGTCTTCCAAAGTGATGTCAGCTCTCTCTGTTGATGAGGTGAAACTTCCTGACCCCGTCAAACACACCTTAGGAGAGTTTAAAAAATTTAATTTGGATGATGAGCTAGAGTTTCATCTAACAGTTCGTTAATTGGATTAGGGTGATCTGCTTAGGGAAGATAATAAACCGTTGTGTCAAGAATTTGCAGAGTTTTTGGTTTATTATCTTCGATAATGAACCATTGGAATCCCACAAAGAAAAAAAAATTTTAACACCCCCTCAAAATTTGTTGGTTTACGTTTCAAGATACGTAGATTCAGAAAATCGAATTAAAAAAATAAAAAAAAATCCGCCCGTCCGCCGCACATTGGTCCAGATCGCTAATCTAGCAAGTCAAAAGTCGAAAATCCGAAGTCGTTCATTTCAACTGGCAGGTAGTCAGAACACATAAGAGGGAACCCCTGTTGACTAACAAAGAGGGGACCCTGGACGTAAGGTAATTCCACCGTTTTCTGCTCCTGAGCTCAGTGTTACAAGTAAACGTTTCTGGTCAATAGTGATATTTTCTTTGTTTCCTGTGAATATGGAAGGGTGCAGTGAAGGTAAAAAATAAGTCATATTAATTATATTGCTAACTCTGATGTACATTTGAGTATTGTTGTATTTTTAAAGTCCAAAAAATGTACTGAAATCAATTTCAACATGCTCGAAATTCTACGGAACTTCGCAGAACCTAGATATTCCTACATACTCGTGAACTACAAGTATCACTGAACATATTTTCGTTAATTTTGACTGCAACTATTTGCAACTCTAGAAAATATGATTTTTCTTGTTTTCCAGGTCTGAAAATCTCTATTGAGCGGAGAGAGTTATTTAGAATATTGAAAGGTGCAAACTTTGATTTTGAAGAGGGCCAACGCGTGTTAATTACCTACGTGTTGAGCATACACCCCAACCTGCCTCATAATGATTCACTGAACATCAAAAATAAAAATTTTTTGAAAATTTTCAAAAGATATTGGAGGGAATGTCACCGATCGCAATCTTTGTTTTTTTTTTTTTTTTTTTGACTAAACACGCGAAATGGTTGGATGGAAGACATTTTGTTGTTGACACAACTGCAACAACTAGTAGTGTAGGCAGTAAAGGCTGATTTACACGAGTAGAGTAAACGGTAGAGTAGAGTGGTAGAGTAGAGTGTCCTACTTGCACTCTACTCGTGTAAATGTTTTCAGTAGAGTAGAGTTCACTCTACTGACTAGTAAACGGTAGAGTAGAGTACTCTACCACTGTGGTAGAGTGACTCTACTCTACCATCTCCCCCACCACCAGAAATTGGACTCTCCTGTTAACAGCATCCCTCATTACAGTGTCCTGACGTCGGATCAATGGCGAAACAAGTTCCAGCAGCTGTTTGAAAGCCTGGGGAGGCATCCTCATTGCAAGAGTGTACTCCTGTGGGTCTTCAAACAAGTGTTCTTTCAGCAGAGTGGCTGATGCTCCGTGGGTTTCTCTCCGACCGATCCAATTCCTCACCCACTCCCTTTTTTCTCTCCTTTCCTCCTCCCTCAACATCTCTTCCAATTCATCCACCAACAAACCCGACACATGCAATAAACTTTTCCTAACTTTTCTGATGTTCCTGTTTCTGTTCGCCATTTTTCCTTTCAAAGACCAGATAACGACAGAATTGAGTTGAAAAAACTACCTCTACGCAGCTCTCGGCGACTCGCACTCTACTGACGTGTGAACGACCCAAGGTGAGGACGCGGTATAGTAGAGTATGTGGTAGAGTGGTCGGTAGAGTGAAGAGGACTCTTCTCTACTTCAATGATGCTACCCTGACACATGTTCTTCCATCACTGGAGTCGATGAAGGACTTATCGAACGGTTCCGCGTCATACTGAAAGTTTTGGCTTCAGCTCGTGACCTTAACACTACCTACCCGTTTCAAGGAATACACTTCTGATACAGCCATGCTGTACGTAACCTTGTACGACTGGTACCCAATGCCAGTAACAGTTCACAAAATTCTCATTCATGGAACACAAATAATTGAGAACTTTCTGATCCCTATTGGGCAACTGTCAGAAGATGTTATTGAAATCAGGCACAAGGAATTTAAGAAATTCAGGGACGGACGTTCCAGAAGGAATTCCAGGGTGAATGCGAACACTGATGTGCTGCATAACTTTCTTGTAACGTCTGATCCAGTCATCACGGGCTTGAGAATTTTCCCGCCTTCAAAGAAGATGGAAGATTTGGACAACGAAGTCCTTAAGTTACTAGCAGATGGTCTGCCTGAAGTTCTCGACGAAGAAAATGATAGTGATTTTGGAGTAAGTGACATGTCACTGTAATGAATTCTTATCTAATTATTCAATTTTTCTGATCTCATTTTTCTGTAAGAACCTGTGTTATTTTTTTCTTTAGTTCCTAATATGCAATCAAAGGATTGAATTACTTTATTTCGTACTAAAATTTTCTCAAATTAAATATGTATGACATACATATTTAATTTGAGAAAATTTTAGTAGCACCCCAGTTTTTTAATTTTGGCACATTTTGAATACGTCGCTAGCTAGGTTTTTTCATGCTGAATTCGATTATGTAATCAAATTTGAGGTATGTTGAGCCGTTCAGGAAATATAAGTGCATATAAATGGGAAT
>OY986060.1:789188-860988 GCA_963920205.1 Stenodema calcarata | reverse complement strand
AGGCAGTAAAGGCTGATTTACACGAGTAGAGTAAACGGTAGAGTAGAGTGGTAGAGTAGAGTGTCCTACTTGCACTCTACTCGTGTAAATCAGCCTTTACTGCCTACACTACTAGTTGTTGCAGTTGTGTCAACAACAAAATGTCTTCCATCCAACCATTTCGCGTGTTTAGTCAAAAAAAAAAAAAAAAAAAAAGATTGCGATCGGTGACATTCCCTCCAATATCTTTTGAAAATTTTCAAAAAATTTTTATTTTTGATGTTCAGTGAATCATTATGAGGCAGGTTGGGGTGTATGCTCAACACGTAGGTAATTAACACGCGTTGGCCCTCTTCAAAATCAAAGTTTGCACCTTTCAATATTCTAAATAACTCTCTCCGCTCAATAGAGATTTTCAGACCTGGAAAACAAGAAAAATCATATTTTCTAGAGTTGCAAATAGTTGCAGTCAAAATTAACGAAAATATGTTCAGTGATACTTGTAGTTCACGAGTATGTAGGAATATCTAGGTTCTGCGAAGTTCCGTAGAATTTCGAGCATGTTGAAATTGATTTCAGTACATTTTTTGGACTTTAAAAATACAACAATACTCAAATGTACATCAGAGTTAGCAATATAATTAATATGACTTATTTTTTACCTTCACTGCACCCTTCCATATTCACAGGAAACAAAGAAAATATCACTATTGACCAGAAACGTTTACTTGTAACACTGAGCTCAGGAGCAGAAAACGGTGGAATTACCTTACGTCCAGGGTCCCCTCTTTGTTAGTCAACAGGGGTTCCCTCTTATGTGTTCTGACTACCTGCCAGTTGAAATGAACGACTTCGGATTTTCGACTTTTGACTTGCTAGATTAGCGATCTGGACCAAGTGCGGCGGACGGGCGGATTTTTTTTTTTTTTAATTCGATTTTCTGAATCTACGTATCTTGAAACGTAAACCAACAAATTTTGAGGGGGTGTTAAAATTTTTTTTTCTTTGTGGGATTCCAATGGTTCATCATCGAAGATAATAAACCAAAAACTCTGCAAATTCTTGACACAACGGTTTATTATCTTCCCTAAGCAGATCACCCTAATCCAATTAACGAACTGTTAGATGAAACTCTAGCTCATCATCCAAATTAAATTTTTTAAACTCTCCTAAGGTGTGTTTGACGGGGTCAGGAAGTTTCACCTCATCAACAGAGAGAGCTGACATCACTTTGGAAGACATCGATGAACAGTTCCTAATTCAAGATCCCGCAGAATTATTCCCACATGATAAACTCCAGAACAATTAAGTGAACACATCCAAAGACATTTGATGATCCAAATAATTAATATGAAGTAGGTAATTAATTATGTGCGCATGTTGGTAGCATTGCTGGCCACTAGCGAGCCCTTCAGGGGAGCGTATCGGTTGTGTACAGTGTTGCCAGATGTAGGGATTTTTCCCTACACGTAGGGAATTTTGGGGGTGCAATGATCGAACAACGCCTGAGAAAGGAGCAAGCAGGTTTCAGGGAGCACCGCAGCTGCACCGATCTCATCAACTCCTTGCGAATAATCCTGGAACAAAGCATTGAATGGCAGAGCCCCCTGTACCTGGCATTTATTGACTTTGAGAAGGCATTCGACTCTATAAACCAGGAAATTATGTGGAAAATCTTAGACAAATATGGGCTCCCCAGCAAGATAATCAATCTTATAAGGAGCCAGTATAATGGATACGAGTGTCAGATTGTCCATGAGGGAGCGCTCTCAAATCCAATCAGGATTATGGCTGGTGTAAAGCAGGGTTGTGTGCTATCGCCAACTCTGTTCATCATTGTTCTCGATAGTATCATGAGGGCGTCCCTGGGAGGAAGAAAACGCGGAATCCAGTGGGGATTAAGAGAGAGGCTAGAAGACCTCGATTTTGCGGACGATCTCTGTCTACTAGCGCAGAGGTTCAGTGACCTACAAGACAAGCTGGATGCTCTGAGCCGAATCGCTAGCCAAGTTGGTCTGCGAATCAACGTCGGCAAAACAAAAGAAATGAGAACGAATGAGCGATGCCAAGAACCACTTGTCTTACTGAGCGATACTGTCGAACAGGTTGAATCATTTGTATACCTTGGAAGTGTGGTCACAAAGGAGGGTGGTTCTGCGGAGGATGCGAAAAGCCGTATAAAGAAAGCCAATGGGGTTTTTGTGCAACTTTATCCAGTTTGGAAAAACAGAAACCTGTCCAGAAACACAAAGATACGGCTTTTCAATTCAAATGTGAAATCCGTTTTGCTTTATGGAAGCGAAACGTGGAAGGTCACAGAGAACATAACGCGCCCGTTACAGACCTTTGTGAACCGATGCCTACGTAGAATATTGGGAATTTGGTGGCCAGAACGCATATCAAATGAAGATTTATGGAGAAACACCAACCAGCTTCAGATCCACTTGGAAATCAGGAAGCGAAAATGGAAATGGATAGGGCATACTCTTAGAAAACCAGACGGTGCCATAGAGAAGACTGCCCTACAATGGAATCCCCAAGGACAGCGAAGAAGAGGGAGACCCAAGGAGACGTGGGGCAGGTCTGTGGAGAAAGAAATAGGCCGGGCAGGCAAATCACGGCAAGAAGCAGGAAGAATTGCTGCAGTACGGAATGATTGGAACTCTCTCGTGGAAGCCCTATGCTCCAATAGGAGTCAACGGAATTAAGTCAAGTTAAGTCAATGAGCGTAGGGAATCCCTACGCTGAACGTAGGGATTTTTGGTCAAGCTAGGAAACGTGATTCAAACACTGGCAAAATTCTAATTAATTGAATAATTATACGATTTTTAGTACATTTATTCGTGATCGGAAAACCACTTGTGTAGACACCTATCACCAGTTTCGTTCGTCCCCGTCAATTGACAACCACAAGCCACAACTCTTCTTTAAAGAAAAGCATACACACACTTCTTATCCATGTTCCATGTTGTTGTCTTCGTTCAGTAATTACTTAATTCTTCGTAATTACTTTGTTCAGTAATTATAATCTATCTCGGTATCAACTGTGATCTGTCACTCTGTCTTGTTGAAGATATGAAGGAGAAAGGCACCAATAATTGTAAAATTATGTAATAATTGTAACAATTATGGTTACAACCACCCCATCACACCAAATATGATGAAGTTGCTTGCGTCACAGAGCTTATACGCTTCTAATAAAAGCGAGCAATCCCTCGATAGTGACTTAGACGATTTGATTGGTTTTTGATGGTCTCTTTGATGAATTTTTTGGTTTTGGTTTTTGGTTTTTGATTTATTTTTGATAACCTCTTGAGATTAACCTAAGATTTTACTGCTCTTCTTTCTATTTTCAATCCCAAATTTTTCGGTTACTTGTTTTACTATTACTGTTTTACCATTTTAATTATATTTTCTCCTTGTAGTCATTCCTGGTCGTCGACATTAAGATTTTTTTAAATAGGCATTCCTAGGCTAATGTAACCAATGCTACCATTCTCGAGCCTTAGTAATAAGCCTTATTATATTTATATTTATCTCAGAGATATTTCTCAAGTACCTAACAATTCTTGTCCTGAAAAAAATGACTGGACCTAATCTAACTATTATTGAGACAGCAATAAAAATTACATTGTGCAACTCAGTGGTTCAATGGTTATTTCAATCCCCAAACCAAACCAGCAGCAGTGAATGCAGTGATCTTGTCGATTTGTAGATGACTAGGAGGGAAGTGATCTTCTTTTGTTCTTTTAAATTTTCAGCAATCGAAATTTTACGCGTAGGGAATTTTTTTAACACGGTAGGGAATTTGTAGGGAAAAGTAGGGATTTTGGAAACGGTCCGTAGGGAATTTCGAGACAAGTTGTCTGGCAACACTGGTTGTGTATTCATCCTCTTGAAGAGGGATGAGAACGATAGTGGTCGTGTTCGATTATAAGACAACGGTAAATCGATACTTCTTTAGTTGCTCCAAGATCCACCAGGTTCGTAACGATCGTGGCACTGGTACCAATGGTAAACTACCTCAGACCAGTTACTTGCAAGGTAAAAATCGAAAATAAATAAAGTACTTACCTAGGTAGGTAATTTTGAGACTATCCATTTGAGTATTTCTTCTGATATCGGGAAAAATACTCGATACCTATACTAGTATCAAATCAAAATATTCGATACCAAATGTACCTACTTGGTATCGAAAGAAGATATTCGATACCATAGTATGGTATCGAATATCTTCTTTACTCATATCGATAGGTAACCATACTCATATCGATAGGTATCGCCCATCACTAGTTGTAAAAAGTGCGTTACTTTAAAAATCTATCTTTTTCTGTATAAACGGTGTTTTCATTTCATACTGTGATTACGAGGTGGATAACGGTGAGTTCTGCACATTTCATACCCTTTGAAATTAATACGAATCCGAAACCATTGGGTATTTCGGGGATGAAATATGGACAAGGTGATATAACCCCTCTATGTAGCGATGTCAGGATGTGGGATACTGCCTTACTAAGTAGAATGTTTCTTTTCTTATGACGATAGGATGGATTAGAATTGACGGACGTAGATTACGATAATATTTCTGTTCGGACGAATTGGCGTTTCCAGTCGGCGTTTTCATTGAGGAATGGCGTCGCGGATTGGATCGTTGAAACGTAACCCTACAAATTTTGACATGGGGTTAAAAAATGTTTTTCTCTGGGCGATTCCAATGGTTCATTATCGAAGATAATAAACCAAAATTAATAATAACCAACAATAAAAACTGCGCGCCTCGGCGGGGGCTTCGCCCCCTGCACCCCCGGATGATTTCCGCTTAGAGCCTGTCGATAATTCACTTAACACGAGATTCAAAAGGGTTAAGGGAACAATAAACAGCGACTGGAAGACGGAGGCTTTACTCGAATAAAAATTGGATATATAAAGACAAGAATAACGACTTGAAAAATGCTAATTTCACGATTAGACGCACAAACCCTTGGTGAAAAAGTAGAACTAAAAATATGAATTTTCAATAGGAATCGAGAAACAACACATATCGATACCAAAATAGGCAGAAGGCCAACCTAACCACAACAAAATGCTCCAGAACACATGGATTATAAACAAACATCTGTATGGATGTACCTACATGGAAATATCATGGATCATGGAATTTCCAACAGAGCCTAACGGCTAAAATGTGACGTACCTTGAAAAGATTTTTGCTCCCTCTCCCTCTTTCTCTTTCTTCCACCGTATTATTTAAGATACCTCCTTATTAAAGAACAGTTCGCGATGAACTCTTTAAATATTGCTTTTTCTAACGAATAAAAAAAGATGCGCATTATTAATAATAACATCAGGTTGTCAAGCACATTTGTCGTCAAGCATATTTGTCGAATTCGTGATCAGCGAGAGTGTAATTGGTTTTTAATAATTTAGTAGTTAGGCTAGGTACATCAGCATCATTTTCGTCGTAGGTAACTAAGCCAGAACTTCACTCCAATAAGAAGTTTTCTCAACAAAATGAACTCGTAACCAATGGTTCTCCGGAATGTAAGGAGGGGGAAATTGGCAGCGTGGCATGTGGTCTGGTGTCAAATAAATTCACAGCTTTCCAAAAAGTGATGAACAAATTTTGTGCGATGAATAATGGCGAAAAAAATTTCCTTTGCAACGATCGGTTGTAGGTACGTGAAAATCATAATAAATCATAGCGCTACTTTCATGTCACGTTTTTCGGCGGGGGGTCCCATCGCAAAAACCTTTTCAAGGTTAATATTAATAATTCACACTACTTGATAATAATAATTAATAATTAATGGTAATTCATAATAATAATTAGTCTATCATAATATTTAGTCTATCATTCAGTAATCGAGACAGAAGGGTGATCTGTACGAAGAAGATAATAAACCGTTGTCAAGAATTTGCAGAGTTTTTATTACTTGACGCTGATTGAATTTCTCATTTCAGGGGGACTCGCCTTTTGGGAAGTCAGAGGCCTACATCAAACTGGAACAGCTTGGTGAAGGCTCGTACGCCACCGTATTCAAAGGTTTCAGCAAGTGAGTTGCTCTCTCTAGAACCATATAAAATAGAATGTATATGAAATATGTTACATATTATAATATAATTATATTATAAATAATTATAATATAATTTGTAAAAAAGTTACATATTATGTAACTTTTTTAATGCACCCAATAACCAAGGTCGCTGTAGTTATAGTGAGATGAGATATTGGGAGGCTTACTATATATAGTAAGCATATTGTTATGAAACACGAGGCTATCGGAATGAACAAAACGCTTTATTAATGTCAACGAACACCGAGAATCATTCGAAAACCCGAGAGCACTTTTTTTAGAATTCTACACACACACAAACTTGACAACACTATTTTCAATCACGCTCGCGTCCACCGTTGCCAGGCAAAACACCTGATCCCTACACTACTCCCCCCTCAGGCCCCTCCTGCTGCTCGTGGTACTGCCGCAGCCGGTCTGCGTGCACGACGCGCCGCCTCCCCCCTGGCATCTGGATGCGGAAAACCACGTCCGTTAGTGCCTTTTGGACCACGCACGGGCCGACCCAGGGCCGCTGCAGCTTGGGGGCCAGTCCTCGTCTGCGCTGGGGGGCCCACAGCCAGACCTGCGCCCCTACCTCAAACCTTGGCGCCTCGGCTCGCACGTCATACCGCCGCTTTGCCTCGTCCGCTGCTGGCTTCAGGGCCGACCTGGCCTGGGCGTGCACCTCCTCCAGCTTCCTCTGCAGTGCGGCCGCGTACTCCTGTGCCGAGGCCGGCCCCGGCGCCGGTCCAGTCAAGAGGTCAGCAGGCAGGGTGGGCGATCTCCCCATCACCAGCATGGCCGGCGAGAACCCTGTCGCCTGATGGACGGACGTCCGATACGCCAACAGCAACCACGGCAGCTGCTCATCCCAGTCCTTCTGGTCCTCCTGGACCACCTTCCTCAGCATTTCCTCGAGCGTTCGATTAAACCTCTCCACCAGGCCGCTGCTCTGGGGACGCAGCGCCGTGGTGCGGGTCTTGTGCGTCCCAAGGATCCGCAGCACCTCCTCAAAGAGGGTTGACTCGAAATTCCTCCCCTGGTCCGTGTGAAGCTCCCGGGGCACCCCAAACCGCGACACCACGTTCTCCACAAGGCCCCTGGCCACTGTGTGTGCCTGCTGATCAGGGACTGGGAAGGCCTCTGGCCACTTCGTAAAATAGTCCATGGCCACCACCACGTACCGATGGCCTCGTGGTGTCTCCGGCAGCGGCCCGACGATGTCCACGGCCAAACGATCAAACGGGGCCCCCACCAGGTACTGCTGAAGCTGTGCAACACCCTCCGTGTCCCAAAATGGCCCATATCATGCACTGCCTGTAGCACCCTCCCCCGACATTGCCTGGGTACCACCACCTGGTCCACGTTTCCAGTCCCATTGTCCGTTTCCCATCCCCGCACCAGCACCCCATTCTCTATCTTCAGGGCCTTCCACATAGCCCACCAGGCCTTCAGCCCATCCCCCTGACAGGATATGTCCTCCTCCCACCGTGGTCGAATCCCACTTCTGACACCAATGTTATGAAACACGAGGCTATCGGAATGAACAAAACGCTTTATTAATGTCAACGAACACCGAGAATCATTCGAAAACCCGAGAGCACTTTTTTTAGAATTCTACACACACACAAACTTGACAACACTATTTTCAATGACGCTCGCGTCCACCGTTGCCAGGCAAAACACCTGATCCCTACAATATAATATATA
Organism: Stenodema calcarata; assembly: GCA_963920205.1. NCBI lineage: Eukaryota > Metazoa > Arthropoda > Insecta > Hemiptera > Miridae > Stenodema > Stenodema calcarata. Next base: position 853,243 of record OY986060.1, on the reverse strand, counting down.
TGAAGCACCTCGACCTATCAGATGCACTGTGCCCTCCCTGCCATTAGAGCTCCTCTGTGAGCTCCAGTTGTTTTACCAACGCCCAGAGGCTATTAAGATTCCCCATGTAGTTTTCTGGATCAGGTTTTTCATCAGTGACATAGGTCTAGCTCTGCCGTCTCCTCCTTTTCGCGGCAGAACCGACACTCACTGTCCACGCCAACCCCGAACCTGCAGAGATGCTTTCAGAGTCGGCAGTGTCCAGTAGGGTGGATCGATTTTGGCAAAAAACATTTTTTGATGCAATAGCGAAATAATTATTATCTTGCCTTTTCGCCTAAAAAACGCTGGGTAAAAATAAGGGCCCTGACAAAAATTTCCTTCAGGCTCCATAACTCATATGAAATATGCCCTCTTCAGGAAAATCTCGAGAGAACCCCTAATTGCCGCAAAAATTTTGCTAATCCCTCAGAATGCTTATGAAACACAAAAAGTATGAGAACAAAGAATTTCAAATCGTGAAAAAATCCAAAAAAGCAGCTGTATAATTGTATAATATATATTTTATGGAGCCAGTTGATAAAATAATGCGAATAAGTCAGTCGGTCAGACAAGATCCTTCTTTGAATCAAGCTTGGGATTTTTCTTTTGAGACTCTTAAGGCATTGAATATGTAGCCATCTCGTGCTTTCGGCCCACACACATTCTGTGACGCTTCAGTTACCAGTTAATGCATCTTTCCACTGCCTGTGTGTGACACGGTAAGGATGGGATGCTCTGGAGCTCTTCATCAGTTAAGGCATGGCACATTGTTTTGGTCAATTGAGGTTCCAAGACGAGGTCAAGTGCATCAAAGTCGATGAGTTCGGTATAGTCTCCAGCTTCAAAGTTTATTGTTGGCACCTTGAAGCTCCTTGGCGTCATAGTCGGGGTCTGTCTGGCTCGCTGGATTATTTGAACGGCTTTTTGTTTTACTTCAGAATTACTGTCGAACAACAAGGCCATCAGTAAATTTTCTGGGTGAGCCCAAAAACCATCACGTTGGATGACCGGATCAATCACACTCTTCAGTCTGATGGGGAGGTATCATGAAAGGGTTATCATCTTGAATAAATGTTTGGGCCCATCCTTGAATGGCGGATTCATTTTGATGGTGAACCACATCGGGTGTATAAGAGAGTCTGCTACTGATCCACTATCCACAGAATTCACAATGTCGAGAAGGTAGGTACTTTTGATCAGTTGATAAATCCAAATCCATGTTCATCGGAGGTAAATTCGACGCTACAGGCTCAAAATTAACTACAGGCATGTCCTCACAACTTTCCAATTTCTTCCCAATCCCCCCTGAAAAGTGTGGGGCCCAGTGGTTGCCCCATCCAAATGCCGCAATAAGTGTCTTAAAGGTAATTCGTTGGTGTGGAGCAAGCAAATCATCCCCTGGAATGATACTAAATAATATTTTTCCAGTTCAACAATAACTCCACCTTTCCGGCCCATATTAACTGCAGTTCCATCACAACCAATGACGCAGAGAGCACTTGTGTCAATCTCGTTGTCTATTATAAATTCGGTAATTGCCTTAACAATCCCAGAAGCAGATGCGTCAGCCGGAGCTGTGTGCCCCAAGAATTTTAGGATTTTAGGAAGAAGTACATGATAGTAGAATGAAGAAGTGTCGAGTCATAGCAAATGATGAAAACAAAACACGAGAGAATAAAACAAGAATATGGATATAGATAGCGCCGTAGTCATGCATTTTTTGGGGTATGATTTGGAGGAAAGTAGCTATTTTGGAGTTGAGCCGCCTGGCGAGTTCCCGTTTTTTGGGAAATTCTGGCACCATCTCCCTCTCCAGATCCAATTGAACCAATCGACATACGACGACCCTTCAAACACAGTCTGCAATAGAACGGCTTCCTATTCTCAGACAGAAATGTATACTCTTCTTTTTTCAACTGTCATCAGTCGAGATGATAAAATCCTCGACACGATAAGCATTGTGGGCAAAGCCCTTTTCACATTCCTTACACTTGTTATACATAGCCAAATGCACTTGAACGACAGAGGAGATGTTACGAATGTAAGAAGACAACTGCGAGAGAGGGAGAGAATTGATTATTTTACCATCAGAGACAGAGGGACAGAGATTTAGTTTTTCAGTTTGAAAATAAAATACATATCGGTGAATTTTTATTGTATTCGTCCGGTCGCCAATGGTATTTTAAACGTTCTTAGTAGATTATCCATTTGGTAATGATACACTCTTATTCAATTATTCATGCTGCCTGGGACCAAGTGCTTACCTCTTGATAATCTTTTGTGGGTAGCCACCACGACAGCAAAAGTGACCAGCAACAATTTTTACTCATCGTTATATTATACACTCACGTCCACAAACCTAACCTCATAATGCCACTACCACATTTCCTGTTTTAGCAAATGTTTTTTGTTTTCTTAATTTTCTGTCGGTTTGTGAAATATATTATATCTTTTTCTCTCTGTCGTTCGGGCCTTATTTAAAACACGAACACACCACCAATTGATACACTTTGTATAGTTACTTGAATTTATTTATGATTGAAATTTACTATTACTTATCATCATAAAATTTAAAAATATTTGAATCTACAGCCTGACGAATCAGAAAGTGGCATTGAAAGAGATCAGACTGCAAGAAGAGGAAGGAGCGCCTTTCACGGCCATAAGAGAGGCTTCCCTACTCAAAGAGCTCAAGCACTGTAACATCGTCACGTTACACGATATCGTTCACACGAGGCAGACCCTCACTTTCGTCTTCGAATATGTTGTGAGTTTTCTCAAGCTTACCATAAAAAAGGGTATGGCGCGTACCATAGGTTTTTTTGTATGGTGGCATCATTGAAGACAATATAAAATATAAATTTATTAAGAAATACATTTCAAGAAGACAAAAATTGGGTCGAAAATCGTTGAGAAATATTTTTTTCGTGTCAACAGCATACAGATCTTTCGCAGTACATGGAGCGGCACCCCGGCGGTCTCGTATACCCAAACGTTCTCCTTCTTCTCTTCCAACTCCTGCGGGGGCTCGCCTACTGCCACCACCGGAGGGTCCTTCACCGGGACGTCAAGCCCCAGAATCTTCTTATCTCTGAAATTGGGGAGCTCAAACTTGCTGACTTCGGTAAACTTAGTGCACAATTACAATACAGCGGTTTATTGTCTTGAAGTCGAACCAGGAGTGTATTTCATAGGATTGTTACCACTTGTTGAGATTAATGTGATTGGCAGTGACGTAAACAGAATTTCGATAAGGGGGGAGGGGGTTGGGGGCAGACTAGGGACTACCGCGGGAGGTATTGAATACTCCCCTTGCCTTTAGAGGGGGAAGGGGGAGGTGGAATACTCCCCCAGTCATTCATAACCTTTCCAAGCCCTCAAAATATAGGACATCACAGCCTCAAGCCCTCTCTATAACTTGCTAGCTAACCCCAGCCTTCCTTAACCTTCTCAAGTCCTTCCTTACCTGTGCCTCTCTATGAGGCTCTAGAGGTACCTCTAGATGGTCCAGAGATCTGTACGCCACTATGCCATCTCTAGATGCAGCCAGCCCCTCTTCTGCCTCACATTAGTCACTGAACCGGGCCAAAGGCACCTTTGAGCAGTCCTCAACCGTCCCCAGTCATCTTTTACCATTCCCAGTCATTCTTAACCTTTCCAAGCCCTTTAACGTCCTGGATCATTAAATTTTCATGCTCTCCCCAGACCATAATATTCTTCCCAGAACACGCCCCCTCCTACACCATGCTAGCTAACCACAGCCTTCCTTAACCTCCTCAAGCCCTCCTCAATAGAGACGTCCATCAGTAGCCAACATTTCGATATTCGATAGTATCTGAGGTAAGGTATCGATGACGATATTTATCGTATAGCTTAATATCGATACTTTTTGCAACCGATAGTATTGATCAAAAATATCGATATTTACTAAAATATCGGTTGAAAAAACATTCAATTAAAAAAACTATGTTAATAGGTAGGTACCTAAGCCCAACTGTAATGTCAATTTTTCGATAATGAGTTTTTGATCATAGTTTTCATACCTACTTAAACGTTAGTACCTACTTGTTTACGACACAGACAAATTTAACCTAAATTACGACACAGAAACCTACACTCACTCTTATCAAAATCAACACAAAGGGTTCCCCTTCTTCTTCTTTCCATTTTCCTGTCCAGACCGACGCCATGATGGACACATTTAGTGAAATTTACTCATGAAGGTTAGAACGTCCATGGAACTTGTAGAAAACTCTACCAGTTCACCCACAACACTAAAACTCAGATTTTTTTTCACTCTACTAAAGAATTTTGGAAATGTTTGATGTGTGGGATTAAAAAAATATCGTCAGGAACTATAGGTTACTCAAGTATCGATACCCGATACTATCGGACAATGCGCTTTCGATATATCGATGGAAAGTATCGATAATTCAATACTGTCTGTAGGATTAGCCAGTTAGTTATAATTATTGACAATATTGCATGTGTAGTGGTAACCAATGAATCATGCATAATAAAGTTCATTCTATGGTTTGATTCCAATCGATGAGGTTTATTTCCTAATATTTCATTGGCGACGATGCGAAAGAATCGAGCGCGGAGAAATGAAGAGAGAGAGGAGGAAGATGTCAGGACGGATGACATGACAAGGAAAATGGAAAGATTTTCTTTTGAACAATTCAAGGAATCGGAATCATGGGACGATTACGAGGCGCAGTTTCTTCTGAGGTGCCGAGTTAAAGGATTAGGTGGTGACAGCGCGGATGCAGCTCGACGAGATCTGTTGCTTGCATACGTGGGACCTGCACCTTTGAAGAAGGTAAAATCTTTTCTATTACCTCAGTCAATATATGAGGCCGATTGGAATGAAGTAATCAACGCTTTCAAGTCCATATACAAACCGGAAAAAAACCATATTTTCGGCACGATTAGAATTTGAACAATGCATAAGATGGGGCAATGAATCAATGCAGATTTTGTTGTTCGACTTGAAGAATTAGCAGCTTATTGTGGGTATGACAACATAGAGGAGAGAGTGAGGGATAGGTTCGCGGGAGGCTGCAAGTTTCAGGTGTTCGAAATGGAAATTCGACAGCGGTGGCCTGATGGAGTCAACGAGAATAAGTCAAAACTAACACTTGAACAATTATTAAAATTAGCAGAGACAATGGCGAGAGCTAGGAAGTCAAGTCAGTTCTTTCGAGTTCAGATACGGTGGTACCGTACGATGAAAGGTTGCCGTTGGTGTTGGCGTGTGATGCCTCTGAACAGGGACTTGGGAGTGTACTGATGCATAGGTTCCAGAACGGCATCGAGAAGCCCATTGCATTTGCCAGTAAGACGCTTGCCGAGGCAGAAAAAAGGTATGCCAATTTAGACAGAGAAGCATTGGCGATAGTATTTGGGGTTTGGAAATTTCATCAATACTTATATGGGCGAGAATTTGTATTAGTAACAGACCATAAACCACTGCAAAGAATTTTTGGAAAAGAAAGAAACCTATCCGTGGAATGTTCCAGAGAAGGTATGGGAACGAATCCATTTAGATTTGGCTGGACCAGTGGATGGAATGATGTGGTTGGTTGGAATTGACGCCTATTCGAAGTGGGCAGAGGTCGAATTATTGAGGTCTACAACATCAGCTGTTTTGATTCAAAGATTGCGATCCTGGTTCAGTAGATATGGAATGCCAGCAGAGGTGGTGACAGATAATGGGCCCCAGTTCGTTTCCGGTGAGATGGAAGATTTTTTTAAACGAAACGTAATTCGGCATATAAGAACTACGCCATACCACCCAAGGAGCAACGGACTGGTTGAACGTTTGATCAGGACCTTGAAACGGAGGTATCAGGCCACGAAGCAGGAGGTTAAGGAACCATTACTGACAATGCAAAATGTGTTGTTTAGCTACCGCAATGGGCCTCAGAAGACAATCGGTACAACACCGGCTGAGTTATTTTTTGGACGCCGATTTTCTACCATATTCGACAACTTGAAGCCCAGTATGCGGAAACAGATGGAAAGAAAGATGTGGAAGCAACAGATATTTCACGATGGTAAGAAGAAAGCAAGATTTTTCGAAGAAGGGGAAGAAGTGTGGGTAAGAAACGAAAATAACCAGGGATGGAGAGCGGGAAAAGTAGAGACACAAAATGGACCATACTCGTATGAGGTACGAACGGGTGGGGTGCTAAAGAGGAAGCACTCGGATCAACTACGAAGGCGTGAGGGAGCCGTCGACGAAATGGAAGAAGCAAGAAGGATGGAAGGAGAAGAAGAAGGGGAGGGAGCAGTGTAGGATTAGCCAGTTAGTTATAATTATTGACAATATTGCATGTGTAGTGGTAACCAATGAATCATGCATAATAAAGTTCATTCTATGGTTTGATTCCAATCGATGAGGTTTATTTCCTAATATTTCACTGTCGACTATCGATGGCCATCCCTACTTCTGTCCAGAGTTACCTGTGGATAATTGGTTACGTACCCATAAGCCACTATGCCATCTTAGGTGATTCCAAGCCTTCCTTCCATCTCAAGGCCTCTTCAGCCTCTAAGGGAATAAATGTTGTCTTATTACAGTTCATGAAAGTTGGGGTTGGGGGTGCTTCACCTTTAATTTCCAAAATATAACAGAATCTATGTCTCTTTGAATTCACATTTTAACTGCTAAAACTGCCTAAAACTACCCATTTTGCTTTAAAAATTTCCACATTCCATACTCCCCCCCCCCCCCCCCACTCTAAAGCTGGATCCGCCACTGGTCTGTAGTACTCTTCTGTATAATTTTGAAGCAGGTTGTCTCTCTTCGTTTACTTTTTAGCTTGTCTAGTTATCTACTGCTATTTCTGTAAGTACCTAGAACAGACTGCCTTTTTCACAACATTTTTGAAACTACACCTCATCTCGAGATCCAATTCTTAAGTTCTTTAAGAGGTCACAGAATGTTACGGCTGAAGAAAGGTCTTTGAGAATTTCGCAAATGTATCAACAGCGGTAGTCCTATGTCAAAAATGTATTCACAAACTAGAAGTGACCTAACAAAACTTCCTTGTTCCATCACTAGTAACAGAGCTCATGTCACTGCTGAAAACGACCTGTTTATTTCTGAAAGTTCACCTAGTCTTGGGACAATAGCGGGTACTAGCTCAATAAATAAGCGACTCCTTGCTCTCTATAAATCTTGTTTCATAGAGTTTCAGAAGTCTGATATTGCTAGACTGAGAGGCAGACGTCTTACAATTTTCTTCAAGATTCCATTATGACGAAAAAACTGAATAACGTCTCAAATAACTTTGACGGTGTAAAGTAGCATTCAGTTTAGTTCAAAACATATTGCAACTAAAAACTATGATGCTGACAACCAGTCAACCAAACTGTAGTGACTCTACAGAAGGTGTTCATGATTAAAGACGAATTTAGAGTAAGTATCTAAGAGTATCGTTCCTAAACCCCCTAAACCTTCCTGAGTGGCGAACGGGTAAGTTGGCCAATAGAAGGCACAAAGTGAACCAGTAACAGTTTTAACTTGATCTGAAATCGAAGTTTGATCCACATTATGGTGGATGGTAAGATTTTCTTATTTGTGACTCTTCTCGATATTGTTACTAAAACTGTACCTTTTGTGCGTCAGGTCTGGCCCGTGCCAAGTCGGTACCATCTCATACGTACTCCCACGAGGTGGTGACGCTCTGGTACAGACCGCCGGACGTCCTTCTGGGCTCCACCACGTACTCGACATCCCTCGACATGTGGGGCGTCGGTTGCATCTTCCTCGAGATGATCACCGGCTTCCCGACGTTTCCGGGCGTCCGCGAAGTCTACGACCAGCTCGATAAGATCTTCAAGGTGAGTGAATGCAAACTGGTGGACGGAGCGAAGATATGATGAACACACCACGATATCTCCCTTAAAATCTAAAGAGTGTAATATTACGAGGGTGGATCAAATATAAATGGGACTTTATTTTTTTTTAAATTTCATTTATTAGAAAATAAAAAGCGGTTATATGTCACTTTTCTACATAGTCTCCTGCTTTTGTGACACATTTTTCCCAGCGAATAGGAAGTTTTTTAATCCCAGCATCAAAAAACGATGAAGGTTGCGTCTGAAGCCAATTGCCCACGAACCCCTCGACCCCCTCATCATCCTCGAATCGCTGTCCGCCTAGGGCTTCTTTAAGTGGCCCAAACAAGTGACAATCACAGGGCGATAGCTCAGGGCTGTAGGGAGGATGATCAAGTGGAGTCCAATGCATTTCTTCCAATTTTTGAACAGTTAGAGCTGCAGTATGGGGCCTTGCATTGTCGTGGAGGAGGATGACGTCACGAATTGGTTGATTCCGTCTTTTGCTGCGATATGCAGCCCTCACCTGAGTCAGCAGCTCACAATAGTAGGCAGCATTGATTGTTCTTCGCTCATGCAAAAAACCAATGAGCAAAACGCCTCGATAGTCGAAAAAAACAGTTGCAAGGACCTTGCCAGCAGACAGTCGAGTTTTTACTTTCACTGGGGCTGTCTCCCCCTTTCTCCGCCACTCCATACTGGCTTGCTTCGATTCGGGTGTGTAATGATGGACCCATGTTTCGTCGCAGGTGACGATGCTAGCCAAAAATGCTTCCCCTTCTTCCTCAAACCTTGCAAAAAGCCTCTGACAGACCTCCAAACGTCTCAACTTCTGATCTCCAGTCAAAAGGCGAGGGACCCATCTGGCACACACTTTACGGAATCCTAGGTGCTCTGTAATGATCGTTTGGCAGCTCCCATAACTTACCCCTACCTGCTCAGCGATTTCGGAGACAGTCACACGTCGATCATCTTCAAGAATGTCACGAACCGCTTGAATGTTCTCATCCGTAATGCTGCTCCGGGGACGACGATCGTGTTCCTCATTCTCTACTCGTTCTCTTCCCTCCTGAAACTCTTTGTGCCAGGCAAACACACGGGTCCTAGAGAGGGTTTGGTCCCCGAACTGGGCAGTCAACCTTTGAAAAATTTCCGAAGGTTTGACTCTTTCACGGGTAAGAAATTTTATGATAATTCGTTGCTCAATGGAAACGGGCACCTTTTGTTCAGACATCGCGATAACTACTCATGAAAGGTTGTAAAGGGGGAGACGCCCCCCTCATCCACCTTCTAATGAACCTGTTCAAACAATCTCGAAGTGACGGCCCGCTTCTGTCAACCGTCGGCGCTCAGAGGTCAGAGTCCCGTTTATATTTGATCCACCCTCGTATAATATATAATTGATCAGATTGTTGTAGCAAACCTGAGTTAATTTACGTGATCAAAATACCACCTGCATAAGGCTACGTTTACTGTGGATGCGAATTCTGACGAAAATCAGTTCGGACGAGTACGTCCAAAATCCAAGGCGGTGGAAAAAACAGAGCATGTCGACCAGTTATTTTACAGTAGAGACGTCAAAGGAGTTTCAATTGTGCCTTATTTCTTCTCTGAGTGGTCACCCTCTGAAGCTTGTCGATAGAGAATCGTCAGATCCTTAGTATCAGAAGAGATACTACCTGGTACGGGGAATCATCAGTCTCGTGGAGGGAGTGGACAACAGAGCAACGCTCCGCCCAATAAACCCAGGTTTTGGTGCGGCGCACAGTGGGCAAAATGACATCATCGAAATTTTAAATTTCGTTTTGAACCCCTTCCCCTTGGCCTAGGGTTATGAAAAGTTTCGAGGATCATTGTGGGGCTGGTCCTAACCCAGAAACCAAATTTCGTAATTTTAGCTCAACGCTAACTGGGCAAAGTGCCACGGACGGCGTACAGCGGACGGACGGATTTTTGGTTTATTATCTTCGATAATGAACCATTGGAATCGACAAAGAAAAAAAAATTTTAACCCCCCTCAAAATTTGTTGGTTTACGTTTCAAGATACGTAGATTCAGAAAATCGAATAAAAAAAAAATCCGTCCGTCCGCGCCACTTTGCCCAGTTAGCGTTGAGCTAAAATTACGAAATTCGGTTTCTGGGTTTGGACCAACCCCACAATGGTCCTCGAAACTTTTCATAACCCTAGGTCAAGGGGAAGGGGTTCAAAACGAACTTTGAAATTTCGACAATGTCATATCTCTAAAAATTCTCATGAAACGGTGTAATTTTTAGTTCACTTTTGAATAACCTGAAAAATTACGAATCTTTAAAGACCAATTGGATTTTTGTGCGACCAGCCGTTCGTTCATAGTGAGCGCGCAAAGGTTTAGGAAAAACACTAAACTTTCGCGTCGAAAACGGCCGTTATGTGACCCGACGCCCAGAATAAAACTACCTTTTTTCATCTTCCCGGTAAACTACAGTCTAGAAATTTTAACCGTGAGTCGGGGATAGACCACATTGCAATATTCACTCGGTTTCTCATCTGTAAAATTGTTTAAATAATACCTTCTTGTAATGATACAAATTAAATTTTGATTATGAGCTATTGACTTGAAATTTTAAAAATAGGTCAGAACTGGATCACAATGCAATATTCACTCAGTTTCTTGTCTGTAAAACTGTTTAAATAATACCTATTTGTTTAAACAAATTAAATTTTGATGATGAGCTACAGACTTGAAATTTTAAATATAGGTCAGAAATGGATGACATTTCAATATTCACTCGGTTTGTATGACATGGTATGAGTATGGTATGGTATATTATTGTATGTATGATTTAGTATAGTACAGTATGGTATGATAGGAAAGAAATTCGTATGGTAGGTATGGTATGAGTACGGTGAGAATATGGTATGGTGCCGATTTGCAACACAGTCTGGTATAGACAGAAGGGTGATCTGCACAAGGAAAATAATAAACCGTTGTGTTTGCAGAGTTTTTTATTCGATTTTCTGAATCTACGTATCTTGAAACGTAAACCAACAAATTTTGAGGGGGGGTTAAAAATTTTTGTTCTTTGGGCGATTCCAATGGTTCATTATCGAAGATAATAAACCAAACCTCTGCAAATTCTTGACACAACGGTTCATTATCTTCTTTGTACAGATCACCCTTCTGTTTAGATCATTAGGTCTAAATGTCTAGATCCTAAATGTTCAAAACGAACTTTGAAATTTCGACAATTTCATATCTAAAAATTCAAACGGTATAATTTTTAGTTCACTTTTGAATGACCTGAAAAATTACGAATCTTTTAAGGCCAATTGGATTTTTGAGCGACCAGCCGTACGTTCACAGTGAGCGCGCAAAGGTTTAGGAAAAACACTAAACTTCGCGTCGAAAACGGCCGTTAGGTGGGTCAACCCCCAGACGCCCAGTAGAACTGCCTTTTTTCATCTTCCCGGTAAACTACAGTCTAGAAATTTTAACCGTCAGTCGGGGATAGACCACATTGCAATATTCACTCGGTTTCTCATCTGTAAAATTGTTTAAATAATACCTATTGATGCTGAGCTATTGACTTGAATATTCAACTACTGACTTGAATATTGCAATATTCACTCGGTTTCTTGTCTGTAAAATTGTTTAAATAATACCTATTTGATGCTGAGCTATTGACTTGAATATTCAACTATTGACTTGAATATTGCAATATTCACTCGGTTTCTTGTCTGTAAAATTGTTTATATAATACCTATTTGATGCTGAGCTATTGACTTGAATAATATTCAAGTCAATATTATTCAACTATTGACTTGAATATTGCAATATTCACTCGGTTTCTTGTCTGTAAAATTGTTTAAATAATAATATTCACTCGGTTAATAATTCAAAATAAATTTTGATGCTGAGCTATTGACTTGAATATTGCAATATTCACTCGGTTTCTTGTATGTAAAATTGTTTAAATAATACCTATTAAATAGGTATTATTAAATTTTGATGCTGTGCTATTGACTTGAATATTGCAATATTCATTCGGTTGTCTGTAAAATTGTTTAAATAATACCTATTTGTTTAAACAAATTAAATTTCGATGATGAGCTAGATACTTGAAATTTTAAATATAGGTCAGAAATGGATGACATTTCAATATTCACTCGGTTTGTATGAGTGTGGTATGGTATATTATTGTATGTATGATTTAGTATAGTACCTACAGTATGGTATGATAGGAAAGAAATTCGTATGGTATGGTATGAGTACGGTGAGAATATGGTATGGTGCCGATTTGCAACACAGTCTGGTATAGACAGAAGGGTGATCTGCACAAGGAAGATAATAAACCGTTGTGTCAAGAATTTGCAGAGTTTTTTCTATCAACAACAACATGGCATACGAGGTGTTGTTTGAAGGTGGGAGTGTAATGGTTTGCCAAGTGTTCCTTCCCGTGTTTTTGATTAGAGGGTTGCCGGCTCTGTGAAAGCCAACCAGGACATGCCTCTGGGTGGGCGTAATTGCCTAACATCCCCGGGAACAAGAGGTACTAAGCAAACCATTCATTACAAATGAGTGAAATGAAATATAACATAACAAAGTAAACGCTTGCATACGAGTCTGCAACACATTGAGACATTTTCATGTTGTGTGCAAACAAACTTCGTATCAAGTCATGCGCATATCATAATTCGAATTTAGAGTTCCCTCAAGAGTTTGTATACCGAGTATCAGCTTTCTAGGATGATCAGGGCCGAAACTGGGAAGTAATATCAAACTGTAAAGTACCTACCTAATTCCAATAACGAACAACTTCACTTCTGATGGTCATAATCATCATTGTGGCGACTTGGGACAATTTTCGTGAGCAAATTTCGTGACGATTTTTTGTTTGTGTGCCATAGCAAAGACATAACAAACTGTAAAGTACCTACCTAATTCCAACTTCACTTCTGATGGTCATAATCATCATTGTGGCGACTTGGGACAATTTTCGTGAGCAAATTTCGTGACGATTTTTTTGTTTGTGTGCCATAGCAAAGACATAACAAACTGTAAAGTACCTACCTAATTCCAACTTCACTTCTGATGGTCATAATCATCATTGTGGCGACTTGGGACAATTTTCGTGACGATTTTTGTGACGATTTTTTTGTTATGTGCCATATGAAAGACATGAAAATGTCAAAAACTAGGTAGAAAAACTACAAAAAAAAAAAAAAAAAAAAAAAAAAACAATGTAAACGGTTGAGACATTTTCATGTCATCCCTCCCAGGAAAATGTCGCCGTTTGTCAATCGAAGAAATTTTCATGTCTCCATTATAATATAGTATTATTATATAGTATATTATAATACAGTATATTATACCTCCTATACAGACAGAAAACAGAAATAAAATAAAAATGGTTTTATTCTTCTATCGGTTCAATTTCTTCTGCAGTAACTGAGTAATGGGCGGTGATGTGAAAAGTATGAAGTGTATGCCAGTGTCTTTATATGACATACATTGTATTAGAAACGTTCCGTTTAAATACTCCATCAACGCAAGTCATATTGCGAGTTGTGAGTTATTTAATTGGCAACCGAATGTTTCAGTCATGAATTTGCGAAACGACCATAATGTTGTGTGCAAACAAACTTCGTATCAAGTCATGCGCATATCTCAGCTTTTCGAAGGACGACAACTGAGTGAGAGGAATGTATTCTAGTTCTATAAATCGAGAGGTTTCTGTTAGATAGGTCGTCGAAAAGATAACACGGTTTTGGGAAAAATAGCTAATTTATTCACATAGGTACATGAGAGATGGCGACAGACTGGAGACTGGTGGTCGAGAGGGAACAGTGGAGGGGAGAGGGAGCAGGAATGGACCTAACACCACAACAATCTAATACCCCCACCCAATCCTGCAAACGCCAAAACAGATTCTAAAATTTCAAAAAAAGTTACAAAGACAAAACTATCACCACCAGCCTCGGCAAAGTATAAGTACTTAAAAAAACTATCAATCTAAAACAATAATAGAGAGAAACATTGACATATCTTTTATAATCTTTAATATTTCAAATTTTAACCAATTTCTGTAACTCCCAAAATGGAGCGAAATTTAGAGAACAAAGTAGCTGGCAAAGATTTGGTCAACATGTCCGCCGCTTGATTTCCGGTCGGCACATAAAATATTTCAATAATTTTCTTTTCAACATAATCTTTAACAAAGTGAAATTTTACATCGATATGCTTAGTACGTTTCGTTTCTCTAGTACTCGCCATTGAAATACAAGACTGATTATCTTCAAAAATCTTTACAGGTCCAGTTTCAATTTTTAAAGAATGATTTAACAATTGTTTTATACAAACAGCTTCAGAAACGCCATCAGCCAGAGCAATATACTCTGATTCAGAAGACGACTTGGCCACTGAATTTTGTTTCTTTGACCTCCAACTAATAATTTTTCCATTTAACAATATAGCAAAACCAGAATAACTCTTTCTATCATTTTTATCTTCAGCATAATCAGCATCACAAAACGCAGTTAAATTAAAGTTATTCTTCCCAGACTTTTTAAACATTAAACCGTAACTTTCAGTTAACTTCAAATACCGCAACACATTTTTTAAATTTACCCAGTGGTTTTCTGAATAACCATTTTGAAATTGTCCGAAATATGAAATTACAAAACTCAAATCTGGACGTGAACCCAACATTACGTACATTAGACTGCCTAATAATTCTTTATAAGGAGCATGGTACTTCTTTTCATTTTCTGAGATTTTATCCAAATGTAATTTAGGTTGCATTGGTACTGATGAAACTTTCACATCCTTCTCCATTCCATAGAGCTTCAAGATTTTTCTAATAAGCTGACGTTGACTTATAAAGAACTTATCATTTTTCTTTTCAATTTCTAAACCAAGAAAGGTCATTTTATCGCTAAGTTCAAACGAATTCATTTCAAATTTACTCTTCAACAATTTTTCAACTTCTTTACCTTTTTCTATCTTATCACAAATTAGAAACACATCATCAACCCATAAAATTAAATAAACACCATTTTTGGAGTACAAACACGGATCCACCAAACTTCTTTCAAAACCATTTTTAACTAATTCCTCATTCACACACTTGTTCCAACACTTAGGTGAATTTTTGAGACCGTAAAGACTTTTCTTGAGCTTACAGCATAGGTTTGGATCTTTGATTTCAAGACCCTTTGGCGGCTTGATGTATACCGGCGACGGAAGAGGGGCATTGAGGAATGCCGAGCGAAAATCCATTTGCAGGCAATGCATTTCCCTTTCTGCTGCAATTGCGACAAGTAAGCGGAGAGAACTCAATTTCCCAACTGGAGCATACAAATCAAGATCGCTGCAGTCCTGTTGGTAACCACGAGCAACGAGTCTTGCTCGCTTGATGATGCTGTCATCACATTGTTTCTGGCGAAACACCCATCTCGTATCAATCAGCTTGACGTCTCGTGGTTTGACAACTACTTCCCACGCATCATTTCTCTTCATATTCCCAAGCTCTTCTTTGATAGCGCTGGTCCACCCTGAGTCCTTGATGGCCTCCTCGTAGGTTTCAGGTATTTCTGACGGCAGAAATCCTGTTGAGAGAGCTGCATAAGTGAGGTCATAATCCATGAGACGAGTGGGGGGTTTCGTATTCCTCGTTGGTCTCATTTGCTGACCAGGGTTGTTGGGCTGAATGGCTGATCGGTTGGGTGACGTTTGATTTACAGGTTGAGGCGATTCATATTCATAGCTATCCTCAAATTCATCATCAGTGCTAGGTAATGACTCTTCTTCCTCCTTAAACATTTCCTCATCTTCTTCTTCTGGTTGTTGGTGGGTCAAGACATCACAGAGGCAAGGCTTCTTTGGCTGCTCATCAAACACAACACTTTTTGCAACAACTATCTTCTGGCGGCTGCGATCGTACAAACGATAACCTCCGTCTGTGTATCCCACCATTATAAGTGCTCTACTTCTCGCGTCTAGCTTGCCAGTCCGATCTTCCTTGGGTATAAGGGCATGTGCAGTCGATCCGAATACCCGCACCTTCTCCAAGTTAACCTTCTGACTGTACCATACTTCCGCTGGAATCTGTGGTGGAGTAAGCGCCTTGGTCGGGACACGATTCAGTATGTAAGTTGCCGTTCTGACTGCTTCACCCCAAAGTGATTTTTCTAAACCGGCATCCAAAATCATACAACGTGAAAGACCTAGTACTGAACGATGGTAGCGCTCACATACTCCGTTTTGAGGAGCGTTCCTGGGGACTGTCCACTCTATTTTAATCCCACGCTTGTCACAGAAACCCATGAACCGACGATTTTTATACTCCGTACCGTTGTCAAGTCTCAATCTGGCTATGCGAGTTCCGAACCGAGCTGTAACTTGAGCCTCGTAGTGACGGAACTTTTCGTAGACTTCATTTTTCTCCTTCAACAGATAAATGTACGCAAAATGTGAGAAATGACAGATGAATGTTACGTAGTATCTAAACCCGTCGTAGGTACAAGGAGTAATGGGTCCAACTACATCGCTACTGACGACTTCTAGAATTCGCTTTGGCTTACGATCAGCAGGAATTGATTTGTAGGGCAGGTTTGTCTGCTTACCTTTCAAGCATATGTCACAAATTCCATCGGCTGGGAACGCAGACGAATGAGCCATTCTGCGATGAAGAAGCATTTTGTCACTTGAAACATTTGCATTTGCATGTTGATTTACCTCAAGGTCAAACTTGACTGTGTACAAATTTCCCGTACGATTTCCGGTGATAACAGTACGACCGTGCTTCATAATTTGTACCTGCTCTTCTTGAAAAGCCACTTCAAAACCGGCACTGGCAATTTTTGGTACCGATAAAAGGTTGAATGGAATTTCGTTACACTGAAACACATTCAATATTTTGAGTTTCTGCCCGTTCACAACAACTGGCAAAGTTCCGCACCTCGTAGCCCGAATTTGCTGTCCCTTTTTCGCTACCGATATTCCGATATCAACCTTCCGAACATCCACGAGGCAATTTCCGAGTTCTTCCGTAATTAAATGATTTGTACATGCCGAGTCGGTGTAAAATATACAACTATTCCGGATTCCCGAGCTCGATAACAGCGATAAAACCTCGTCACCTTCTCCTTTGTTTACTTCAGGTTTCGACGCAACTTGTGGGGACGATTGTCTGCCGGTCTCCGCAGAGCAAATAAAAGCTAACTCATCCTCTGCGAGATTGCAGTTTCCCTGATTTTGCCTTGGTTTTGTGCATGACCGCCGAAAATGACCACGTTCGCCACAATTATGACACTTGAAGAGATTTCTTCCATAATTACCGTACTCACGGTTTTCCGATTGTAAAACTCCGCCACGCCTACGGTTGCCCGAATTCGAATATGACATCCGACCTCCACTACGGCCTCTTCCATGGCAATTTCCTCGTTGATAGCCCGAAAATGCGACTGAATCGTTACGATTTCCCGAGTTTCCATGTTGACTCGATTCCTCTTGGATCAGAATATTTTTCACGTAGTGGTACGTAATGGTGTCGCGATCTTTGTTAAACGCTATGTTCAGTGACGTCACTACTATTCGAAAAGATCCCGGCATCGTGGCAAGAAGCATTGAAACTTTCTCCGGTTCCGTCACGTTTGCTCCACTAGCTGATAATTCTTCAAGTTTTTGATCAAATTCTTCAATAAATTGCTGTAACGAACCCCGTCGAAAGCGCATTGATCCGAGATGTTGGCGAATTGCGACTTGAGCCGATATTCCTGTTCGGACATACGTCTGTTCCAAGGCCTCGAACATTGCTCTCGCGGTTGTTTTTCCTCGAACACAATCGAGAACGCGATCATCGATGCATTTTATCAAGATATCCCTCGCCTCCATATCCTTTTTCCTGAATTCTTTCTCGTCCATTTCCGAGGGGTTTTTCGATAGGGCTTCCAGGGCATTGTTCTTCTCCAAAATCATGCGAACTCGATATTCCCACTTCGAAAAGTTCGTTCCATCGAAGGGTTTTAGACCGGTGCTCGAAACGGTCGCCATTTTCCCGCACCGATTCCGACGACTAAAAAAGAAACGATTCCACGAATTCCCGTGTCCAAAAACAACTTTCGCGTATCAAGAGCCTATTCCGCGTTCACTGGGCCAACATAACCTGTTAGATAGGTCGTCGAAAAGATAACACGGTTTTGGGAAAAATAGCTAATTTATTCACATAGGTACATGAGAGATGGCGACAGACTGGAGACTGGTGGTCGAGAGGGAACAGTGGAGGGGAGAGGGAGCAGGAATGGACCTAACACCACAACAATCTAATAGTTTCCAACGAATGGTGAACGGTTTTTGTCCAAAGACAAATGACGAAGTACTATTCCCCTAGCAACGACTCGGTTGTACGCAGAAATCGTCAGAAACTCATTTGGGACAATTTTCATAACGGTTTTTGAGTTATGTGCCATATTATGAAAGACATATGTGCCATATTATGAAAGGTCAAAAGGATTTATAACGAGACAAACCAAAACTTTTTTGAGGCTCTATTTACCAACAGAATCGATTCAAGATGCATGAAAATGGCGACAGGTGAAAAGTGTAGACTCACCTTGTGGCGAGATATCCATTTTTGGTTTATTATCTTCGATAATGAACCATTGGAATCGCCCAAAGAAAAAAAATTTTAACCCCCCCTCAACATTTGTTGGTTTACGTTTCAAGATACGTAGATTCAGAAAATCGAATAAAAAAAATCCGTCCGTCCGCCGTACGTCGTCCGCCATCCGCGCCACTTTGCCCAGTTAGCGTTGAGTTAAAATTACGAAATTTGGTTTCTGGGTTTGGACCAGCCCCACAATGATCCACGAAACTTTTCATAACCCTAGGTCAAGGGGTAGGGGTTCAAAACGAATTTTGAAAATTCCATATCTCGAAAAATTCATATTGAACGGTGTGTTTTTTATTTCATATTTAGATAGAGTTTGTTCCGTAGAATTTTTTAAGACCATCCGCAGCTTTGTACGACCAGCCGTTCGTTCACAATGACGGCTCAAAGATTGTGCCTCACAACACGATCGTGAATCAAACTGTTGAAATACAGGTCCATTTTCATACTAACTACTTGTTAGTAACAAGCTCTTTGGAACATCATATGGCTTAAGTGATGTCGAGTTTGTTGTTCTGAGGTGCGTTTCGTGCTACGGAAATGAAGGTAATATCGAATGTTTGTTGGTAGGTACTTCTTTTATAGAAAAATTATTTCCGACGTAGTATTAAAAACCCCAAAATTATATCGTAATAATTAATAATAATTATTATTATAATAATTATAATAATAATTATTATTAATACCTAACAATAAATTATAATAATTTTCACTAGGTACTTGATAAAATTGTTAATAATTAGTGATAATTGATAATAAAAATTAATCTAACATTTAGGATCTAGACATTTAGACCTAGTGATCTAGACAGAAGGGTGATCTGTACAAAGAAGATAATTGTTTAACCCCCCCTCAAAATTTGTTGGTTTACGTTTCAAGATACGTAGATTCAGAAAATCGAATAAAAAAAAAAATCCGTCCGTCCGCCGTACGCCGTCCCCCGTACGCCGTCCACCATCCGCGCCACTTTGCCCAGTTAGCGTTGAGCTAAAATTACGAAATTTGGTTTCTGGGTTTGGACCAGCCCCACAATGATCCTCGAAACTTTTCATAACCCTAGGTCAAGGGGAAGGGGTTCAAAACGAACTTTGAAATTTCGACAATGTCATATCTATAACAATTCTCAAGAAACGGTGTAATTTTTAGTTCACTTTTGAATGACCTGAAAAATTACGAATCTTTTAAGACCAATTGGATTTTTTTACGACCAGCCGTTCGTTCACAGTGAGCGCGCAAAGGTTTAGGAAAAACACTAAACTTCGCGTCGAAAACGGCCGTTAGGTGGGTCCCGGGTAGCCGCCCAGAATAAAACTGCCTTTTTTCATCTTCCAGGTAAACTACAGTCTAGAAATTTTAACTGTCAGTCGGGGATAGACCACATTGCAATATTCACTCGGTTTCTCATCTGTAAAATTGTTTAAATAATACCTTTTTGTAATAATACAAATTAAATTTTGATGCTGAGCTATTGACTTGAAATTTTAAAAATAGGTCAGAACTGGGTCACAATGCAATATTCACTCGGTTTCTTGTCTGTAAAATTGTTTAAATAATACCTATTTGTTTAAACAAATTAAATTTTGATGATGAGCTAGATACTTGAAATTTTAAATATAGGTCAGAAATGGATGACATTTCAATATTCACTCGGTTTTTTTCTCATTGCAAACCTGTTCATTGTGTACCCAAGATCCTTCCCTAAAAGACCTGGCAGCGGGAAATATTATTCAACATGGTTTGAAAAGGGAAAAACAAGTTTTGTAAAAAATCCCAATGCTCTAGGTAGTAGTCGATACCAGTGACCAACATTTTCTTCAGTAGTCGACATGGTTTTGCACTAGTAGTCGACCTACATGTGTTAGAAGTCGACAGTATCCTTGAGTCAGTAGTCGACAGGTTTCGTCATTCCATCGTTTTCGAATTTTACGACATCTAAATAAAATACATTCAACTGTGAATCGGAACTTGAAAATAGATTAATAAGATGTAATAAAGTAGTTATCAGACTTTTTATTTGCAAACAGCTCATTATCAGTCTCAAATTGCAATAAGTACTTAAGTAAAAAGGTATGAAAACTATAGTCGAAAACTCATTTAGCCGTATGAATAAAATGGAAGCATTTGCTTTTACTTCACAAAATGAAGCAATTGCTTCATTAGGGATGAATAAATTTAACGAAGTAAAAGGTAGGGCAAAGGAGCAAAAGCAAAAGGTAGGAGTTACTTCAAAAAGAGCATTCGGTATGATTAAAAAAGACCTTTTGCTTCATAACAGAAGCAAATACTTCAGAAAATATGCATCTACTCCAGAGTAGAATCACAGGTGAGTTCCGGTTTCCTATCAGTCTTATCAGAGTACCATTGTGGTTTCGTGAACGATCTCGAGTTGCTGATACTTACTATTGCAGTTCGAAATGGCTGATGTGATAAGATTGCGTAAAACTAAGGTGTACAGAAATCGTTTGTCCCCGCAATCAAGTGATTTTAAAAGTTTATTTCGATTCAGTGAAGAAAACGTAAATTGGTTAGCAGCTAATTTGTTGAATGAAAATAACGAAAGACGAGGCAAGGCGTTATCATCAACACTCAAGATGAAGGTATTTCTAAGATATGTGGCAGATCCAGGGTTTCAAAAAGGACTGGGAGAGGAACTTGGTTTGCATCAGACCACTATCTGTAAGACAGTGCGTGCAGTGGCAAGACAAATCGTACAGAAATACGGCACATACATTAAATTTCCGACGTCCCCTCAAGCTGTTTCTATAGCGAAGGAGCAGTGGCAAACTACGTACCGCTTTCCCACTGCGATCGGAGTGATCGATTGCACTCATGTACGTATTGAAAAACCGCGTCTGCATGGAGACGAATATGTTAACCGAAAAGGTTACCCTTCGCTTAATGTACAGGCAACGTGTGATTTTAACTGCGTGTTCACTAGTGTAGATGTCAGCTGGCCTGGATCTGTACATGATAGTAGAATTTGGAGGAACTCTACAATCCAGCGAATCATGCAAGGCACTACAAATGCAGTACTTCTTGGAGACGAAGGATATGGAATCGAGCCATGGCTCATGGTTCCATTCCGCAATCCTACTGAGCTTTCACAACGAGCCTTCAACAACCTTTTAAAAAAAGAAAGAATGACTATAGAGAGAGCGTTTGGACAGCTGAAACGAAGATTTCCCATTCTGAAGTATGTTTGTCGTGTGAAGCACAGGAACATTCCTAATATAATAGTAGCATGTTTCGTTCTCCACAACATTGCTAAGAAGTTAGGAGATCCTGATTTTGAGGACTTCGGTGAAGACGATGGTGACTCCACCCCTCTTGATAACTATCTCACTGAACCTGAGGACAGAGGAGAATTACGTCGTCGAGGTCAAGAACAACGAAGTCGTTTGGCTGATATAATCTTGCATGGTTAGGTTCCTATAACCTTCTTAGTTATCTTCTTAGCTAACTTCTTAATTTTTTACCAATTTTTCATTTTAATGACTTTATTCAGCCAATTTAAATGTCGGTACATATATCATGAAATAAAATTTGGTTGAACACAAATTTGTATACAAGCAAGTTTTTCTACTTAAAAAAATAAAATAAAATAAATAAATAAATAAAAAATTGACCGTGCAAATAAAACGGAAATTCACATCTAAAAGCAGTGAAATCAAATTAGAAATCATCCCATATCAACATAAGTACTTCCTCCTTCAATCATGAAACGTTCAGGAGGTGTATTCAATTTTGATAATTTTTCTTTGTAGTAAGCCCTTTGAACACGGGCAGTTTCCAGCTGCTCAAGCAACACCAACCGCTGTAACTCGACAGTTGTCAACTTCTTTGTTTCTTCGGTTTCGTTGTTCCTCCTACGGGAAGGTTGGGATACCTGTGACTGTGAGGGAGACGGGGATTCCACTGACGTTGAAGGAGGCGTTGGGATGTCCACAGATGATGGCGGAGAAATCGATGATGGTACAGACATCGATGATGAAGTTGGTCCTCCACAAGCCATGGCACCAGGAATTCTTGCCACTGTAGGATTAGTTTTCCCCTCCATCGCCTGATAAAATTGTTTTTCCCATGACCGCAGTCTGATTGGACGGTTTCCAGTCTTATTCAAGTCGGTTTTTTTCTTCAAACGAGTTTTCATATTGTTAATTTTTTTCATCATTTTGTTAGTATCTACCAGTTTACCGAACATTTGCTGGTATCGTTTGATCAAAAGCCGCATCGCGTCTTCTTTCATCCCTTTCACTACAGGAGCCTGGGATTTCGAGAGAAGCACTGGCTTGTCTGCGACGAAATTCGCGATGAGATCCATTTCGCTCTGGAATCCAATTTCACTATCACTGGAATCCGTTTCCATCGCGTTTCCATATGAATTAATTTGAGAGAGAGAAAGAACGTGCTCAAAAAATTAAAACTCATGTACCTAACACGTCTTGAGCTGGCGTTATGGCGTTCCAGCGTGGCCTATCACTTGGTAACCGTGTCATTCACGCCCCAGCTGATATTTCCCGCCCTATTCTGCAATCAACCTTTTGCTTCACAAGTCGAAGCATTTCCTTCGAAGTAAAGCATAAGGTTATTCATATAAAATGAAGCAAATGCTTTTACTTCTACCTTTTGCTTCACACCTTTTGCTTTTGCTTCTACCTTTTACTCCTACCTTTTACTTCCGTTTTTATTCATACGGCCTATTGTCAGAAAATTGACATTACAGTTGGGCTTAGGTACCTATTTACATATTTTTTGACATTTTATGTCTTTACTATGGCACATAAATGAAAAATCGTTACGCGGAGTGCGTTACGGGAAGTGTGTAACGCGGAGTGCGTTACGCGAAGTGTGTTACGAGAGTGCCTTACGCGAAGTGTGTTACGAGAGTGCGTTACGCGAAGTGTGTTACGCGGAGTGCGTTACGCGAAGTGTGTTACGCGGAGTGCGTTACGCGGAGTGTGTTACGCGGAGATTCCCTAATGATCCTTGAGGGACTTCTGAACACAACTGACCGATCCCAGATCAGCTGAGTGGCTCTAGAATCCAGTTTTTTCCCTAATGATCCCACGATTCTGAGATTTGGTATGTGGGCCCTTGAGGGTCTTCTGAACACAACTGACCAATCCCAGATCAGCTGAGTGGCTCTAGAATCCAGTTTTTTCCCTAATGATCCCACGATTCTGAGATTTGGTATGTAGGCCCTTGAGGGACTTCTGAACACAACTGACCGATCCCAGATCAGCTGAGTGGCTCTAGAATCCAGTTTTTTCCCTAATGATCCCACGATTCTGAGATTTGGTATGTAGGCCCTTGAGGGACTTCTGAACACAACTGACCGATCCCAGATCAGCTGAGTGGCTCTAAAATCCTGTTTTTTCCCTAATGATCCCATGATTCTGAGATTTGGTATGTGGGCCCTTGAGGGACTTCTGAACACAACTGACCGATCCCAGATCAGCTGAGTGGCTCTAGAATCCAGTTTTTTCCCTAATGATCCCACGATTCTGAGATTTGGTATGTGGGCCTTTGAGGGACTTCTGAACACAACTGACCGATCCCAGATCAGCTGAGTGGCTCTAAAATCCAGTTTTTTCCCTTATGATCCCACGATTCTGAGATTTGGTATGTGGGCCCTCGAGGGACTTCTGAACACAACTGACCGATCCCAGATCAGCTGAGTGGCTCTAGAATCCAGTTTTTTCCCTAATGATCCCACGATTCTGAGATTTGGTATGTAGGCCCTTGAGGGACTTCTGAACACAACTGACCGATCCCAGATTAGCTGAGTGGCTCTAAAATCCTGTTTTTTCCCTAATGATCCCACGATTCTGAGATTTGGTATGTGGGCCCTTGAGGGACTTCTGAACACAACTGACAAAGCGTGTACTATTCGTGGCGACGTATCTTTCAAATGGGACAACACTGAACGATAAAATCAAGTTCTTCGAGCGATTTCTACTACCGTACTCGATCAAACTCAAGGGTTTGTTTCTGTTCATCGACGAGCTCAAGCTATACGACTTACCGATTACTGTGTGGAGATTTCAACATTGACTTGCGTTCTGAAGAGGGGTTAGCGTTTCGTAAATTTATGACTGAAACTGTTGGGTGTGAATTAAACAATTCTACGGAAATCTCGACGACACGAAATATGACGTGCGTCGATGGAGTTTTTACGCGGAATGTGTCAAATATACAAACTCTAGCCTACACATCGTACTTTTCCCATCATCGGCCATTACTTGTACGAAAGCTGTATCCACCGTATGAGTTTCTCAACAACTGACTTGGTTTCATGTCACCAAGTTTTCATAATTATTAATAATAATAATTAATAATTATGATTAATTAATACAATATAATTCTGGGGTTTTTAATACTACGGCGGTAATAATTTTTCTATAAAAGAAGTACCTACCAACAAACATTCGAAATTACCTTCATTTCCGTAGCACGAAACGCACCTCAGAACAACAAACCCGACATCACTTAAGCCATATGATGTTTCAAAGAGCTTGTTAGTATGAAAATGGACCTGTATTTCAACAGTTTGGTTCATGATCGTGTTGTGAGGCACAATCTTTGAGCCGTCATTGTGAACGAACGGCTGGTCGTACAAAGCTGCGGATGGTCTTAAAAAATTCTACGGAACAAACTCTATCTAAATATGAAATAAAAACTCTGCAAATTCTTGACACAACGGTTCATTATCTTCTTTGTACAGATCACCCTTCTGTCTAGATCACTAGGTCTAAATGTCTAGATCCTAAATGTTAGATTAATTATTATTATCAATTATCACTAATTATTAACAATTTTATCAAGTACCTAGTGATAATTATTATAATTTATTGTTATGTATTAATCATTCGTATTAATTATTAATAATAATTATTATTAATTATGATTAATTAATACGATATAATTCTGGGGTTTTTAATACTACGCCGGTAATAATTTTTCTATAAAAGAAGTACCTACCGACAAACATTCGAAATTACCTTCATTTCCGTCGCACGAAACGCACCTCAGAACAACAAACTCGACATCACTTAAGCCATATGATGTTCCAAAGAACGAACGGCTGGTCGTACAAAGCTGCGGATGGCCTTAAAATATTCTACGGAACAAACTCTATCTAAATATGAAATAAAAAACATAGCGTTCTATATGAATTTTTCGAGATATGAAATTTTCAAAATTTCAAAATTCGTTTCGAACCCCTTCCCCTTGACCTAAGGTTATGAAAAGTTTCGAGGACCATTGTGGGGTTGGTCGAAACCCATAAAAAAAATTTCGTAATTTTGACATTTTCATTTCAACGAAATTACAAAACATTTTCGAAAGCAATGACATGAAAAATTTTCAGTCTTTGCTTTGGCACATAAACTGAAACGGGAAAAATTTGTTCCCTTGATTCACTCTTTCCCTCAGATCACGTCAGAACACAAGCGACCGGCGGGCCATTACGTCAGAGCCTATGACGCACGAGCGTATGACGTAAGACGGCTGGCAGGAGGCCAACTAGTACGTCAGAGCGTATGACGTAAGACGGCTGGCAGGAGGCCAACTAGTACGTCAGAGCGTATGACGCACGAGCGTATGACGTAAGACGGCTGGCAGGAGGCCAACTAGTGCGTCAGAGCCCATGACGCACGAGCGTATGACGTAAGACGGCTGGCAGGAGGCCAACTAGTGCGTCATACGACGAGACCTTTTATGTCTCTGCGCCCCCTCCCACACCGCGTACCTCGTACTTCATTTTGGTTTATTATCTTCGATAATGAACCATTGGAATCGCCCAAAGAAAAAAAAAGTTTAACCCCCCCTCAAAATTTGTTGGTTTACGTTTCAAGATACGTAGATTCAGAAAATCGAATAAAACAAAATCCGTCCGTCCGCCGTGCGCTTTCCGCGGCACTTTGCCCAGTTAGCGTTGAGTTAAAATTACGAAATTTTTTTTTATGGGTTTCGACCAACCCCACAATGGTCCTCGAAACTTTTCATAACCCTAGGTCAAGGGGAAGGGGTTCAAAACTAATTTTGGTACGACAAGGTATGAGTATGGTATGGTATATTATTGTATGTATGATTTAGTATAGTACAGTACGGTATGATAGGAAAGAAATGGTATGAGTACGGTGAGAATATGGTATGGTATGGTGCCGATTTGCAACACAGTCTGGTATAGACAGAAGGGTGATCTGCACAAGGAAGATAATAAACCGTTGTGTCAAGAATTTGCAGAGTTTTTTAGTTTGTTCTTCTATGTCTTTCTCCTCTTTCGATTTTCTTCCCCTGTATTTTTTCACCTGAAGTTTGTAGGCTAAATGTAGGATACACTCAAATATGCGAATTCTTGCGTGTAACACCGATATTCCAAATTCAAGGGCTGCCAAATTCACTTCTCTTGAATAGTCCAATTTATTGAAATCTTTTGAGGTTGCTCCACAGATGTAGCACCTACTTGTAGATATGGTGCCTGTCGCTGCATTGCAGACCTTTCCGTCTACCATGGTCATTATAAAAGTATGATTAATCAAGAATTTCGTTCCTGCTATGTTAAGCTCTGTTGGAACTAAAGAGCCAATAGCGCTTTTAACGTTTCTTATTTCCTCTTCAGTGACATCATTAGTTTCCTTGATAAAACGGAATCTTATTGGTCGACAAAATCGTGGTGAAGAGGGCGTTGGATTATTCCATAAAACTTTTTCATTGTTATCCCCACAAACTAATTGAAGAGGCACGAAGCAGCTTTGGAATATATTTGAGTCAGAATCGGTATCATGGTCTAGTTTTTGCTTAAACTGTGATTGGTGTGACCCATCGCAGCCCCATTTACTTATTATTGTTAAGCATTCACGCTCTTGCTCCTTTAAAGTTATCAATACCTCTTCTAGGTACTCCGACAAACGCCTAACAGTAACATCTATTAGAGGCTGTAACTGAGCTTCGGCACTGGTACTCGTTACCGTACACGATTCTTGCGGTGGGTAACATTTCTTCTTGGCTTTCTGTATGGCACTATAGCACGGAAAAAACTTCTTATTAGTCTTTCTTATAATTTCGTACTGACCTTGTGTCAAATCGGCATCTACAAACATTTGCAAAGCTTGCATTGGTGTCAAGGAGGGCTGCCCTTTTCCTGATTTCAAATTATGAAATGCCGTTTTATATTTAGTTGCTCGTGTTGGGGAGCTAGTAATATCTTTAAGGACATTGGATGCATCTTTTTTTACCAGATTTTCCCAGTTCCACTTTCGCAGCATGTATTATTAATTCCTTTTCAAAATTAATACGAAGATCTTCAGTCTTTCTCCTCTTGCTCCTCTCACTTGCGTCTTCGAATGACTTGGATGGTCGCCCTGGCCGTTTTTGTATGTCAACAACAGGTATTTCAAAAGTACCTTCCAGCCAACACTGGTTGTTTTTTATAAATGTATCTTCTTTATAATGAGATTTCGTCCACCTTTGTTTAATTTCTGATTTGAAATGGGCAAAACTACGTTTTAAATTAACAATTTGGTCTTCACTGTAACCTTCACATGACAAAAGATGATCTTTTAGATATTTTAATTTGGCATCTAAATTAGGCAAATTTTTGTTCTTCATGAGGTCAAACAAGTATTGTCGGGTCACAATCCTTACTCCTGATGCACCCTGTGAACCTAAAACAAACATAAGCTGTTGAGAGGGGCTGCAATTGATAGTTGAGTCCCAAGACACGTCCTGGATAGAGCTGGCATTGTCTGATTCTGCTTTAGAGAAAGGGGGACAAGAATACAAGGCGGCTGTATCACTCCTTACAAATTACTCTGAAATTTTTGCTATTGGGGATCGACCTCTAGGACGTTGCACGATTGTATCTCACTCCATTGGTACAGGTGACACGAGACCTATTAAACAAAACCCCAGGAGGATTCCATACTCTCAACAACAGCATGTTGATCAACTGGTAAAGGAGATGTTGGAACAAGGAGTCATTGAACCGTCCATGGGCATCCCCCATAATTTTGGTCCCTAAGAAAGATGGCTCAACGAGATTTTGTGTTGACTATCGCCGCCTAAATTCTGTGACCAAGAAAGATTCTTATGCCATTCCTTGTATACAAAGCTTGCTTGATGCACTTAGTGGTTCAAGTTGGTTCTGCTGCCTCGATCTGAAAAGTGGGAATTGGCAAGTTGCCATGAATGAATCAGATAAAGAGAAGACTGCATTTACTTTATACGGTAAAGGACTATGGCAGTTCAAAGTTCTTCCATTTGGTTTGTCAAATGCTCCAGCCACCTTTCAGAGGTTAATGGAGAGAGTCATACCAACTAATCTAGCTCTTGTGTACTTGGATGACATTATTGTCCATGGGAAGGACTTCACTGATGTCGTTCAGAAACTTGAGAGGGTATTTTTGAGACTGAGGGAAGTGGGCTTGCAAGTCCATCCTAAGAAATGTTCTTTCTTTCGCAGAGAAACGCACTATTTAGGGCACGTCATATCTGGGAATGGAGTTTCAACAGATCCTAAGAAAACAAAGGCAGTAGAGCAGTGGCCAACTCCAAAGAGCAAAACGGAAGTCAGGTCGTTTATGGGCATGTGCTCCTATTATAGGAGATTCGTGAAGAATTTTGCCGCAATTGCTCAACCCCTCCACAAGCTAATGGACAACCACAGCCTCTTTGTGTGGGATGAAAATTGTGAAAACAGTTTCTGCCAGCTCAAGAAAGCCATGACCTCATCACAAGTCCTAGTTTTTCCAGACCTAGAAAAACCATTCCTTCTTGATTGCGATGCAAGTGCACATTCGATTGGAGCTGTTCTCTCTCAGAAAATTGGTGATGATGAAAAAGTTGTAGCATATTTCAGCAAGGCATTATCACAGCAGCAGAAAAACTATTGTGCTACAAGACGGGAACTTCTGGCTGCAGTTCTAAGTATTGATCACTTCCATGAATACCTCTATGGGACGCATTTCACTTTGAGAACCGACCATGCTTCCCTAACGTGGCTGGCGTCTTTCAAACGACCTGAAGGGCAACTTGCAAGATGGCTGGAAATTATTCAAACTTATTCCTTTGAAATAGTCCATAGGTCAGGAAAAAAACATGGAAATGCTGATGGACTTTCAAGGCGCCCATGCAGCGGTCAATGTTCATTCTGTGATAAGAAGGAAATTCAATTTGGAAAGGAGGTCAACCTGATTTGCAAAGGTGATTTGCAACCTGCCGAGTGGCAGGACAACGTCATATTGACTGTTATCTCCTTGTTGCAAAGAGGCAGTCGACCAACTCCAGACGAATTAACACCTCTGGACCCTAAGGTTAAACAAATTTTAGCCCGTTGGGACTCCCTGCATACCAGAGATGGGGTGCTGTACCATAAGTGGGAGAGACCTCACGGTAAAAGCTACTGGCAGGTGGTTGTGCCTCACAGTCGTGTTTCTCAAGTACTGCAACAATGCCACAATAGCACTACAGGAGGCCATTTCGGATTTATGAAGACCCTTGGTAAAGTCCGCCAGAGCTACTGGCCAAGCATGGGATCGGATGTGAAAGCTTGGTGCAAGACCTGTATTGACTGCCAGAAGACGAAGGGACCCAAGCAGAGACAACCAGCTCCTCTACAGCAGTTCATGGTAGGCGGACCCATGGAAAGGATTGGCATGGACATTTTAGGCCCCTTCCCACAAACGTACAGGGGAAATCGATTTGTACTAGTCATTTCAGATTATTTCACTAAGTGGCCCGAAGTTATTGCTCTTCCAAATCAAGAAGCTGAAACAATTGCAGCCGTACTAGTGGAGCAAGTATTTAGCCGTCATGGGATTCTAACGGAGATCCATACAGACCAGGGACGGAATTTCGAATCAAAATTGGTGAACGAAATGAGTAAACTTCTTGGAACACGCCATACACGGTCCACACCACTCCACCCCCAATCAGGAGGTCTTGTTGAACGCCTCAATCAGACCATAACGAAATACTTAATGGCATTCATTGACTCCAAACAAAAGAATTGGGATGAGTTGTTGCCATTGTTTTTGTTGGCGTACAGGAGTGCTCCACATGTCACCACGGGATTTTCTCCTTCACTGATGGTTTACGGACGTGAACTCCAGTTACCTGAAGAATTAGTCCGGCCAACTGTGAGTGACCCCCAACTGTCAACGCCCTACGCATTTCAATTAAGAAAGGACATGGCTGAAATTCGGGAATTCGCTCGTCAAAATATGGCCCTCCAGAAGCGCAGTCAAAAAGAACGGTTTGACAGACGTGCAAAACCAGTGAGCTTCAAGAGCGGTGACTGGGTGTGGTTACACGAACCCAAAAGGACAGTTGGACGTTGCCCAAAATTGCAGCCCCAATGGACAGGACCCTGGACTGTCATTCAGAAGAAAAATGACGTGCTCTATCAAGTAAAGCTTGGGCGAATGAAAAAGTTCATCCACGTCAAAAGATTGGCTCGCGCTGACGTCAAGAAAGACGGAGGGGGTAGTGTGATGGAGACCATCACATGACTTGTTGTTGACATTGTTAGAAAATCTTGTTGTTATGTTTGAGGAGTGATTCGGACAGGTTGTTAAAAATATAGTGATTTAATTATCCCCGTTGTTCGTGTGGTTTTTGTACAGTATTCTTACTTTTTGATCGTCCCTCGTACTTGTTGGAGAAAAAAAACTACTAAAGTTGGCTGCCACTCATGGGATAGGCTTAGAGAACTTCCAAAACAGAGGTGAGCTCCAAAGATTTCCAAAATAGGCTGTTTGGAGACTTGGGGGAATTTGAAGGTCTATTAGCCCATATAGAGGGGATGGTTAAATTGCAAGCGGTGCCAATGCGCTCTAGCAAACTCTACAATCAGCCCTTATCTTTTCTTTCCTACCTCGTACCTATAGATGTTGATCTCTCTGATGTGGTTACAGATCCTGGGAACACCTGCCGAGGACACGTGGGAAGGCGTCTCTTCTCTACCAGGTTATAGCAATCACAAGACATGTATGTACAAAGGCCAAAAGCTTGGGCTGGCTTTCCCTCGTCTTTATGATATAGTGGAGGGAGAGAACATCGCTACAGCGTTGCTTCAAGTAAGATTTCCCAAAAATGCAAGTAGCCTACGTAATTTCTTCTGACACGAGGGTTTTGGTTTGTCGTCGCCCACAGTGATTCCATTAGTAGTCACTTTACTCAACAATCTCCCACCTCCTCATTCCACTTGTCAAGTCTCTCGTCAGTCGATTCGCCATTCCCCACATTGTTTGCGTTTTCTACTACCCACCCAATTAGGTCCGGTCCACGCACTCCGTAATCTTCCTGGCCTCACCTGTTGACTGCTGTTTTCCTGACAAGGTCCATGTGAAGACCCATTTACTTGAAACAATGCCCAATTTCAATTTAATATAGGTGCAATTCCTTGTATTGCAAAAATCGATTGGTTTGTGTTAAATTAATGTTGTTGTAGAATCTTAGTGTATGGGAATGGTAAGATTCCCCATTTTTTATATAAGAGAAAAAAGCTCTGCAATTTCTTGTCACGACGGTTTATTATCTTCTTTGTGCAGATCACTCTTTTGTATAATAATTATTCACAAAATGCTTGATAAAACCGAGTGAATATTTTATTGTCGTCCATCCTCAACCCATGTTTAAAATTTCAAGACTCTAGCTCATGGGGGAGTTATTAGAAAAAAGAAAAAAAAAGCTTTGTTCAAACTTGAACTGAACCCTTTCCCTTCGACCTACGGTTATGAAAATTTTCAAGAATCATCGTGGGTGTAGTCTGAACCTGTAAACCAAATTTCCTCATTCTAGCAAGATGCTATATAACTGGGCAAAGTGCCGCGGACTTATTCAAACTTGGACTAAGATTGAACCACTTCCCATTTACCTAGGGTTATGAAAAGTTTCAAGGATCATTGTGGGGTTGGCCCGAACCCAGAAACCAAATTGTTACGGCCCAAAAAACTAAATAAGGAATTGGGCCGTACCAAATGGAAATAACTAAGAACAACATGGAACAGTAGGATGAAATCAAATAAACCCTCCAAAGAGAAGAAAACCCCACCAGGCCAGACTGGGCAATTCGGAAGGGAGAGGGCGCTATATAAGGCGACCCAGCTCTCATTTCGAGACAGTTCATGGCTGGTAACTTCTCCAAACAAACTTCCTCACAACTCGTCCCCAAACATAGGCTCCGGCCTCAAATCAGCTCTACCCTCCTTACATAGCTTTTTCCACTCTCTTATAAAAACCTACACTTAAGTCTAGACTGCTAAGTACTACCTAACTCTTAGATATTTACTCCCACATTTAAACTTGTAAATACTTGCATAAAAAACTTAGTGAATAAATATTCCAACCTATTCTCATATTTCTCCACTCTTATTTCATACCTAATAATAAACTCTTTTCTGAATACTCTGTAGGTTAGGCTGAGCAGGTTCCGACTCGCCAGCACGTTTTGGAGATATTCAGTTAGGTTAGGCTGAGCAGGTTCCAACTCGTCAGCTCGCACGTCTTCAGGCTCTCACATCTGAATAATCTCTGTAGGTTAGGCTGAGCAGGTTCCGACTCGCCAGCACGTTTTGGAGATATTCAGTTAAGTTAGGCTGAGCAGGTTCCGAGTCGCCAGCACACACATCTTAGGTTAGGCTGAGCAGGTTCCGACTCGCCAGCACGTTTTGGAGATATTCAGTTAAGTTAGGCTGAGCAGGTTCCGACTCGCCAGCACGCACATTTTCACGCTCTGACATCTGAATAATCCCTGTAAGTTAGGCTGAGCAGGTTCCGACTCGCCAAAACGTTTTGGGAATATTCCTTAGGTTAGGCTGAGCAGGTTCCGACTCGCCAGCACGTCCAATGATAGCTAGTTTCTTTAAAAAAATTCAAGTCACAAAAAGGTTGCTAGGAAGTTGAAGGAGGAAAATCTTGGTACGTAACACGAATTTCATAATTTTATCACAATGCTAACTGGGCAATGTACCGAACTGACGGATTTTTTTATTCAATTTTCTGAATCTTACGTATCTTGAAATGTGAACCCTCAAATTATGAGGGGAAGGGGGGGGTAATTTTTTTTGGGCGATTGCAAAGGTACATTATCGATAATATCACAACCTTGATTCATTGAAACATAATATGAATATTATTCAGGTTCAGGTCTACCTATACATTGGAAACGCAACTGAACGTCTCTCGGGAATTATGTTGTCTAATTTGTCAACACTTTAGGCGAAAGGGAGGCAATCCTCAGTGTACTAATGTTTATTACCTTGACCTAACTATGCCATATCTTCTACTTGTATACAGGTTATAAATGTCAATTTCTCATTTCAGCTGAATCCTGACAAGAGGATAGGAGCTGAAGACGCGCTACGGCACAAATACTTTGCATCTCTTCCTAAGAAATTATACGAGCTTCCCGACGGTAACCACACATTTCGATACTATTGTTAACTAGCTGTGTACCCGCGCATCGCAACGGTAGAACAGACAACCCCTTTAGGCCAGGCCCCACTCCTAACAGATACTACCTCTGGATTTTTTTTTTTTTTTTTTTTTTAAATTCTTTATTTCTAATAAATATACATAGGTACAAACATAAAAATACCTTTACAAGAAAATATTCCCCTATGTGGGCTACAAGAAATTATTGAATTATTTTTACAGAAATTATTAGATTATAATACTGTTAAAAATGCTGTCAGTGAAATGGGATTTCAACAACTTGTTGACACGTTGTGGATTCTCCAGGAGGCTGATTTTCAAGCTGTTTGGTAACGCATTGTAACATTTCGCCCCGAAATACCTATAGCTATTAATCCCAGCAGTTGTGGCACAGCGGGGGAGGATCATGGATCCAAAGACCTGATAACGGGTCGGAGGATCATGACGGGGTAGGGAAAAAGACCTTTCCTTCAAAACTTGTCTAATCGAGGAAAGCACCCTAAGATGATTGAAGTCTAAGACGTGGGCCCTCTGAAATAATGGTAGCAAGTGCTCCAGATAGCTGCTCTTCGTTACAATTCTTATCAAAGCTTTCTGGGTACGCCTTATTGGGTCTAGCGTGGTGGCGTAAGCGCTGCCCCAAGCCGGCAGGCCGTAGAGGAGCACAGATTGAGCCAGCGCAAAATAGACCATCCTAAAACCCGCAAAGAGACAACCTTTCTCATCCTTGCAAATACATATTTAAGTTTTTTTAATTTTTTGTTCACATTATCTACCTGCTGTTTCCATTTCATTTGACAATCAAAGGTTACTCCTAGGTATTTAGTGTCGTAGCTTCGATGCAGGATAGGGCAAGACTGGCAGTTTGAAAAATCACAGGAAGTCGTGTGGATACGCATGCCACGCAACGGACCGACAGCCAGGCCATACAGATTATAGGCGAGATAGGCCTTTTGCCTCTTTCCAAAATTAAGCGACAGCTTGTTATTAACGAGCCACGAATAAACATTACTCATATCTTCCTCAGCAAGGGCGTAAGTACTTGCCCAATTAGAACTGGTAAATAACAGTACTGTGTCATCCGCAAACAAGGTTATCTTTCCATCGATGTCGACATCACCAAGCTCGTTCATATACAGTATAAAGAACAACGGACCGAGTGCTGTTCCCTGCGGGATACCGTACGACGGGCATACAACACTTGACCCAACAACTCCATTCAATCTCACCATCTGCTGCCTTTGCGACAGATATGACCTAATCCATTCGAATGCGGGGCCCTCTATCCCGAACCTACCCAATTTTCTCAGAAGAAGAGGGTGGGATATCGTGTCAAAAGCTTTTTCAAGATCCAAAAAGATTGCTAGCGGCTTATTTCCCTTGTCCAACTCACTAATAATTTCATGGTTCAGCTCACAAATAGCATCCTGCGTGCTTCTTGCTTTCCTAAATCCATATTGGCAGGAATTCAACAAATTGAAGGATTCCAAGTAGAAAGTAAGTTGCTCTTTGAAGGCCCTTTCGACGATCTTTGCTATGTTGCTTACAAGGGCAATCGGCCTGTAACTAACAACATCCTCTCTGTGTCCGGCTTTATAAAGCGGAGTGATAACGGCAAGTTTTAAATTGTCTGGAAAGGTCCCCCTCGTGAAGCTTAAGTAGATCAGGTGAGCTAAGGGCTGAGTAATACAGTGCTTGATTTGCTTTAGCAACTGACCCCGAATATCATCATACCCTGGACTGGAACCACCCCGAATCGAATCAATCAATTTGATAACGCCATTTTCGGAAATCGGTTGAAGATGGAATTTTGTGCCCAGCATACTCCTGCGTGCCGAAGAAATAACAGTACCTTCGAGGACTGGCAATTTGTTGGCAAGATTGGGACCTACACTCGTATAATGTCTGTTAAAAAGATCTGCACATTCTGACGCATATTTCTCTGCATCGACGCTTTTGCCTTTTATAGTTATGTTCCGTATGCGGTTGCTTTTTCTAGGGTTATCAATGATTTTGTTTATTACATCCCACGTTTTTTTAATATTTCCATTAGCTTCATCCATTTTATTTTTGCTATAATTGTGTTTGGCTTTGGCAACTAAAGACTTAAGTTTCTTTTTGTAAGCTTCAAAGAATATTTGGAAATCCCTATTAAAAGGTTGTTTTGCATGGACTCTATACAATTCATGATATTTACGAATGGATACTAATAGAGCACTAGTCATCCACGGCTTCAGGCATGTCAAAGAGATGGATTGGATGGATGGGCATGGATTGACAAAGAGTGGTTGTTTGCTACCGTAAGCCACGGTTGAAGGGTGCGTCCCAAGTGAAAATCATGGTTTGAGTAATAATTGGTTATCAACGTTTTCCCTAAGTTTCATTCAGATCGGTCAAGTAGTTTTGAAATCCCTGAAACACCCCCCCCCCCCCACAACTTACTAAGGACTCTCCCTACCTGGTCAGAAACCTTCCCCAATGTTCACACAACACAATATTTCACTGTGATTTTTACTTATTATGTCTGTCTCATAAACTGTTTCAAATTTTCACTCCAATTCGTCAAGTAGTTTTTGGATTGCCGTTGACCCCCCCCCCCCCACCACACACAACCTGTAACCCCCCCCCCCTCCTAAATTGGTCAGAAATCTTCCCCAATGTTCACTCAACATATTCCCGAAATTTCATTCAGATTGGTCAAGTAGTTTTGAAATGTCGGTAATACCCCCCTACCATAACTGCCTTAACCCCCCCCCCCTACTATTGACCCACCCTACCTGTTTAGAAACATTCCTCAATGTTCACACAACAAATTCCCAAAGTTGCACTCCAACTGGTCAAGTAGTTTTGAATGCCTGTAGACCCCCCCCCCCCTCTCTCACAGCCTGCACCCCCCACCCCCTCCCACTAACATCCTGAGTGAAGTACCACTTGAAAGTACTCGTCGAGCTGAATCCAGAGACTACTTACAATCGGATTTACGTTCAACCGTTCAAAAGTTATGCTTATAAGCATAAACGTCCTCATAGAAGTGATTATTTATAATTATAGTTATAACACGTTTTTTAGTAGTATTTCATTTATAGCGTTTCAACGGATGGACAGATTTAAACGCGGATTTTTCATAAACCTTCCCAGATAAATTCTGCGTCAAATGGTACCAGCCGCAACTTTCTACGTTCAGCCGTTCTCAACTGATGATGAGAGAAACAGACAGACTAAAACAGAGTGTTCAGTGAACTAGTGAACAATTATATTTTTAAGTTGATTTTTCTTACACCGAACATATAAGACTCCAAACACACCTGTTGACATACAATATTGACAAACTGTAGTAACTTCCTTATCTCAACATCAAGTAGGTAGTTTGTAATCTTCAATACTTCCCCTCGAACTATCTACTGTAGTGTTCCGTCCAACTCCCAGTAACTTGGTGAAGTGTTGATGCTTCGTGCTTGGTAACGCTTTCGTAAGCACGTCAGCAATCATGTTTTCTGTTTTCTGAAATTTGATTTCAATGTTCTTGTTTTCGACGTGTGTCCGAATGAAATGATGCCTGATGTCGATGTGTTTGGTTCGTGAGTGTTGTGTCGGATTTTTAGCGAGGTATTGCGCTCCTTGGTTGTCATTGTGGATTACCACTGTGTCAGGACATAGTGGTGACCCCAGTGATCCAATTAGGTTTTTCAAAGCTAGAGCTTCCTTCGTCGCTTCCGAAATCGCCATATACTCTGCTTCAACAGTTGACAGAGCTACTGTTTGCTGCTTCCTGCTTTCCCATGTGACTGCGGCGCCTCCCAGAATGAATACATATCCTGTGTAGGATCTTCGGTCGTCCAAGCAGGAACCCCAGTCAGCATCAGCATGTCCAGCCAGATCTTTATGGGTTTTTCTGAATGTCAGCCCATAATCCAATGTTCCCTTCAAATAGCGTAAAATACGCTTGGCGGCTGACCAATGCTCTCTGGTGTAGCAGCTGTTGAATTGGCTCAAGAAATTCACCGAGTGTGCTACGTCAGGTCGAGTGCACACTGACAGATACAGCAATGAGTCTATGAGCTGCTGGTAGGGAATCAATTCCATCTCGTCTTCAGACGGCGGCGTAGGAGACTTTCGTAGTTTTGTTCCCGAATCCAGCGGTGTTTTTACTGTCTTGGAGTTTTCCATGTTGAAACGTTTGAGCAGTTCGTTTATGTAGTGCAATGCTCTGGCGAAGCACTACCGGCCTGCCCCCCAACAGAGGTTGGTTTCGTGGTGGTCGTGAACTCGCTAGGAAGTAGGCAGTCGTCCCTTACCCCCCAAAATGTATTATTTGATGGGCGGGTCCCCCTGGCAGAAGACGAAAGTCGGTTAACCAGGGGGACCACAGAACCAACATCAACCCCTTCAACAATAAACATTACACACAGTTCGTTTATGTATTTCTTTTGGCTCATAAATATCTTCCCCTCGTTTCTCGTTTCTATCATGGACAAATTCAATCCCCAGTCCGTAATGTAGATTTCCTAGATCTTTCATTTTGAAACTTTTCATCAACTCTTCTTTCGTTTCAGTTATCCAAGTCGGTCTGTTCGATGCAATCCATAAATCATCAACGTATATAGCAACAAACAGGATGCCATCTTGACTTTGTTTCTTGTGATAGAAACATGGATCACTGGCAAGCGGTAGTAGTCCCATTTTCTTTAGACGTTCGTCCAACTTGGGATACCACTGTCTGCCAGCCTGTTTTAGTCCGTACAGCGCCTTTCTCAGTAGACACACCTAGTTGCCACTCCTTAATTCTTGAAGCATTTTATAGAATATTGTCAGCTCTCGCCTTCTGATCTCCTGTTTCCCAATCTTCCAGGGAAATTCTTGGTCGGCCGTCTCCGGCAGGACCATCAGGATTTTCTTCCGGTTTCTTTATTTTGCCATTTACGTACCCAATCAATTCATTTTTCACGAGTAGGGCTTCCATTTGTACCCTCCAGGAGTCGAATTTCTCCTTATTCAATTGCCGAATCTTCACGCTCATGGTTGATAACCAATTCAGCCGTATCTATTTGTTATCGTACCTATTTACTTTTTATTTTTCACTTCAACGTGCTGGGCCCATAACCTAAAACAGAGTGTTCAGTGAACTAGTGAACAATTATATTTTTAAGTTAATTTTTCCGAGTTTTTCTTACACCGAACATAGAAGACTCCAAACACACCTGTTGACATACAATATCGACAAACTGTAGTAACTTCCTTATCTCAACATCAAGTAGGTAGTTTGTAATCTTCAATACAGACACGATTTTATTATATACATAGATGACCTTCCTACCGACTTTTGAAAGGGAGGAATAAAACTAGTGGGACCGCCGATCAGGAGCCTCCCTAATAGTTGACTGTTGTTCGATAGGGGTGGTTGGCACAGTTTGGAAAAAACTCCCATAAAATGAATAATGACCTCATCTTTATTTTCTTTGGTCTGAGGATTACTGTAACAAGTGTGATTTATAAGGAACATCAAAAAACGAATGTCACCCACTTTCAGCAATTTTAGAAATCTGCTTTAAACCAAAAGTTTTAATGGCCCGAAGTGCTCTGAACTGAGCAATTAACATTAAAATATCTGCAAATTCTTGGCAACGGTTTATTATCTTTATTTTATTTTTTTCCTTCTTATACAATATTTACATATTACAATAACGGACGTAGATTCAGAAAATCGAATAAAAAAAAAATCCGTCCGTCCGCCGTACGCCCCCCGCGGCACTTTGCCCAGTTAGCTTTGGGCTAAAATTTCAACCCCACAATGATCCTCAAAACTTTTCATAACCCTAGGTCAAGGGGAAGGGGTTCAAAACGAATTTTGAAATTTTGAAAATTCCAAAAACTCAGAGGAAACGGTTTATTTTGAAAATTCAGAGGAAACGGTTTATTTTTTATTTCATATTTAGATAGAGTTTATTTCCCAGCCGCGGACGTCGTATGGATTTTTTTTTTATTTGATTTTCTAAATCTACGTATCTTGAAACGTAAACCAACAAATTTTGAGGGGGAGTTTAAAAAAAACTGTTTCTTAGGGCGATCCCAATGGTTCATTATCGAAGATAATAAACCAAAATGAAAAACTCTGCAAATTCTTGGCACAACGGTTCATTATCTTCTTTGTACAGATCACCCTTCTGTCTAGATCACTAGGTCTAAATGAATAGATCCTAAATGTCAGATTAATTATTATTATGAATTATCCTAATTATTAATAATTCTATCAAGTACCTAGTGAAAATTATTATAATTTATTGTTAGGTATTAATATTTTGTATTTATTATTAATAATATTAATAAATGAATACGATATCCGGCTGTTGGAATCGACTGGGTTCCTTTGTGCAGAACCTGAATGATGGAGATAATGAATTAATTACAAATAAAATGTACCTACCAACAAACATTCGAAATTACCTTCATTCGTAGCACGAAACGTACCTCACAACAAAAAAATCGACATCACTAAAACCATAATATGATCACATCACAAAAACCATATGATCACATCACTAAAACCATATGATCGACATCACTAAAACCAAACAGCTCCTTAGTATGAACATTGACCTGTATTTCAACCAATAAAACATTCTTGATCGTGTTGACAGTTCATATCGGCTCAACCTTTGAGCCCTCACTTTGAACGAACAGTTGGTCGTACGAAGCTGCGGATGGTCTCAAAAAATTCTAAACAATAAACTCTAACTAAATATGAACTAAACACTACACCGTTCTATATGAATTTTTCGAGTTCTGTAATTTTCAAAATTTCAAAATTCGTTTTGAACCCCTTCCCTTTGACCTAGGGTTATGAAAATTTTCGAGGATCATTGTGGGGTTGGTCGGAACCCGAATCAGAAAACAGAATCATTGATTTGGCCATATACAACAGATCCGTAGCCGGGGGGTTGGGTCCCCCGCATGCCACGAAACATTAAGACATATTATAATATCATCATTTAAAAAAGATTTCTTTGAAAAACTAAGTTTTTTTAATTTAAGTATGGAAAGTGTTAAAATTGGTTTAAACCCCTGTATTTAGTACCCTGTATGTCAAAAAAATTTCGCGTTTACGACCTTACGTCACGAAAACGGACATGACTCCCTTATTTTCCAAAGTTATCTCAAATCTGAGGATACCGTTGGAAACAACAATAAATTTCCTATCGCTCTGGTGCCAAACCGAAATCTTTTGCTCAGGTTTACCTAATGGATAAAATATCAGCCTACAAAAAAAAACTTGTCAAATCCCGGAAATTTCCAGTTTTTTCCAATCGCCTGTAGAACCTACTGTTTCTACTTGAATGTTTTGTACTCTTACTGCAAAAGTTGACCAAAAAGCTCAGCTTTCCAACAGTATTCTCAAATTTGAATTTACCCAGGAAAATAAGGTAGAAAATGTCGTTTCTCCGTCGTTGTGGAGTGATAAATTACTACCTCACGACGGGAATTTCTCGGCTCGCTAGGAGGCAATTTCTGTGGAATCTTCTACATGGATTTGAATGGTGAAAATCTTCTAAGCAACTCAAACTGTTGATGTTAGAGCGGAGCGGGAGTTCCTCACTGGGAACGCCCTTTTTGGACTCGTTAAGTCCAAGAACACTTTAAACAATGTTGTATCGTTTGCTGAATCCATATCACTGACTCAACGACAAAGAAAAACATGCTCATAGCAGAGTGTTCATATCAACAGTCGGATTGGGCGTCTGTTTCCCACCTTTGTGTTGGCATCTTTTTCAAGTGCTGAATGGTATTGGTCGATGGGCTATGGTTTTGCGAGTAAGTATAGTAAAATTCCAGTGGTGAGGTAGGTAGTCAATGATCGCCCGACGGAAACGTCGGGGAAACCACATTCTCCCTTATTTTCCCATGAAAATTTAAATCTGTGAATGAACTTTCTCGTTCAAATCAATGTAGAAAAATGCGCAGAAATTGCCTCCTAGCGAGCAGAGAAATTCCCGTCGTGAGGTAGTAATTTATCACTCCACAACCCTCAATTTCGCGTGGAAAAA
This sequence comes from Stenodema calcarata, assembly GCA_963920205.1. Lineage (NCBI taxonomy): Eukaryota > Metazoa > Arthropoda > Insecta > Hemiptera > Miridae > Stenodema > Stenodema calcarata. The sequence continues at coordinate 811,246 of OY986060.1, read as the reverse complement.
AACGCGTTTTACGACGTGAAAACGACATTTACTCCCTAATTTTTCTATGTATCTAGGAACGCGGTAGCGTTCCGCCCCGCCAAGCAAAGAAGTTGAGAAAACGAACGATGCCGAGTGCATGTTTACCGGACGTCACGAAACGCGTTTTCGAGGTATCCATATCTCGGCTCCTATTTGACCGATCAACTTGAAATTTGGTGTGGGTCTTCTTTGAGTGTATATTAGAAAGCCCTGAAAGTTTCAAATCGATAGGTCTAAAGGGAGCCGAGCTACATAACTTCAAAAACCCGGTTATTCGGCCTTAGATTGTTCTTCTCCTTCTCCTTCTTCTTCTCCTTGTTCAGACAGGCAAGGCTGGAGCCTCTCCACGTTGACCGATTGACTTGAAATTTTGCACAGAGCTTCATTTAACCTTGAGACAGAGCCTTATATAAGATTTAACCCATTATCTCAACCCAAAAAAGTTTTAGAAACAAAAAAACAGAAACCTTAGGAAAATTCTGTCCACTTTGACGAGTCTACAGCCTGGGTAAAAGGACCAATCGACTTGAATTTTTTCACACACCTTCTTTATAGCATGGCTCAGTGCCATTTGAACGAAATAAGCAATTATCTCAACCCAAAAAATATTAGGGACAAAAAAACTGAAATTTAGGGTAACTTAGGCTAATTATGGCCATATCTCGGCTCCTAGTAGACCGATCAACTTGAAATTTGGTATGGATCTTTATGGTGTGGATAGAAGAAAGCCCTGGAAGTTTCTAGTCGCTAGGTCTGAAGGGAGCCGACTTATATAACTTCAAAAACCAATTACCATGTTTTCCTACTTTTTGCTGTCGGTCAAGGCTACAGCCTCTCCACCTTCGCCGATTGACTTGAAATTTTGCACGGAGCTTCGTTTTAAGTGTAGCAAGTGCCTTTTGAAAGATTCAAGTCGATATCTTTAAAGGGAGCCGAGTTATATAACTTCAAAAATCCGGTTTTTCACCCTTACCTGTTCTTCTCCTTAATCAGTTAGGCATTTCCACCTTCACGGATTGACTTGAAATTTTGCACAGAGCTTCGTTTCAACATCAGACAGTGCTTTTTGAAAGGTTTAACCCATTATCTCAACCCAAAAACTTTTAGAAACAAAAAACTGAAATTTAGGCTAATTTTGGCAACTTTGACGAGTCTACAGCCTGGGTAACCGGACCAATCGACTTGAAATTTTGCATAGACCTTCTTTATAAAATGACCCACTTCAACAACAAAAAGATGTGATATCCCCCCAAAAAAAACTCCGTGTAAAAATCACCCCGCCTCGCAAATATCATTCTTCAGAGGCCGGAAAAAGTTATGATATCCACTTTCCCCGCCCGCCCTTTTCCTCATTAAGGAGCTAAGTATAATGAAAAGCTTAACCACTTCACAAGCACCGTACCCCTTTCGAAATCTCCCCTTGGCGCTATTGCGAGACTTTTTTATTACTTCCACAAGCAACTAATACTTGTATAAAACGTTAACCACCATCAAGTATTAGTTGCTTGTGGAAGTAATAAAAACGTCTCGCAATAGCGCCAAGGGGAGATTTCGAAAGGGGTACGGTGCTTGTGAAGTGGTTAAGCTTTTCATTATACTTAGCTCCTTAATGAGGAAAGGGTGGGCGGGGAAAGTGGATATCATAACTTTTTCCGGCCTCTGAAGAATGATATTTGCGAGGCGGGGTGATTTTTACACGGAGTGTTTTTTGGGGGGTATTCAACTTACCGTTGGAAAGATGAGCTTTTTTGCCAGCTTTTGCAGTAACAGTAAAAATCTTTTAAGTAGGAGTAGTAGGTTTTTACACGCGACTGAAAAGACTGGAAGTTTCCAAGGATTTTTTTTTTTTAGGATCTTTAGGAACTTCCAAGGATTCGACAAGTTTTTATCTTCAGGCTGATTTTTTAAAATCTTCAGGCTGATTAAAAAATATAAGTCATAGGGCATTGTTAGTCACAAATTAGTTGTAAAGTTCACCCCCGGCGGGATGTCCACCCGTATGTGGGACACCCAGTATATTGCATATTATGCAACAGAAATCGCTACAAAAGTTAGGTTAGGTTATAAACCTCATCGCTCCCCCCCCCCCCCTCACTAATCGAAGTCTGGATGCGGCCCCGTTTTGAGGTATACTTCATGTTTAGTCTGGTCTAATCTGATAAGGGAATGAGATATCGCCATTCTGACTTCACCATCGTATTTATTCAGCGTTGAAAAATCTATAAGCTATGGATGGTTTTGGGGTGTTTATGGGGGGGGGGGGATTACCCGAAATGAAACAGTCTCACAAGCGACACCTCATTTTGAAGGGTTTTTTACACTGAACCCAATGGTGAAATGAGAATTGGATATCTTCTTCCGTTCCAAAACCGGAGCACTTTGAAGATGGAGAAACGTGGTTGATACTTGAGATGTTCCCCATGGTTAGTCTGTTTTAATCAGATTAAATTATTTAATCAGATTCTGATAACGGAATGATATATCGTAATTCTGACTTCGCCGTCGTGTTCAGCATTGAAAATTCTATAAGCTGAGGGGGTTTAGGGTGTGGGGGGGGGGGGATTATCCATAACTCTCCAAATGAAACAGTCTTACAAGCGACACCTCATTTTAAAGGTGTTTTTTACGCTGAATTCGATGGTGAAGTCTGAGTTGCGATATCTTATTCCGTTCCAAAAATGGAGCACTTTGAAGATGAAGAAACGTGGTTGATACTTGAGATGTTCTTCATGGTTAGTCTGTTCTAATCTGATAGCGGAATGATTTATCGTAATTCTGACTTCGCCGTCGTGTTCAGCATTGAAAAATCTATAAGCTGAGGGGGTTTAGGGAGTTGGGGGGGGGGGGGATTATCCATAACTCCCCAAATGAAACAGTCTTACAAGCGACACCTCATTTTAAAGGTGTTTTTTACGCTGAATTCGATGGTGAAGTCTGAGTTGCGATATCTTATTCCGTTCCCAATCTGGAGCACTTTGAATACGAAGAAAAATCGCAAATCTTCGAAAATTCGCTCTTATAGCCTTACTGCATGACTGTGGATTTTTTCTGAGTCAACGGTTCCAAAAAACCCAAAAACGAATTTTTTGGCACTTACGAGGTATCACTTATCATCAAACCAGCTTATCACTAATCCCGTACATTTCTCACACGTTGCAATTTCTTCTTTTCCGCAGATGTTTCCATTTTCACCGTCGAAGGAATTCACCTCCATCCAGAGAACCGAGCGCCGGGTATCAAATCGTGAACGTAGCTCAAACGCCTCTCAAACTTCCAGTTCCGCCTCACAATTCACACTTACTTTTAAGAAAAAAAAAGTTGTACACGAGATGATAGGGAGAAAATACGAGTGAGCGCTTCGAATCGAAGATTTGAACCCCTTACTTTATAATAAAACTTTTTTGTATGTGCCAAAACAAAACTGCGAGAACGAAATTAAAGTTGTAACATATTGAAAGAAGTAACACGTATTAAAAAAAAAAAAAAAATAGAATTAAAAAAAAAAATAATAATAATAATAATTTTGTAGGTAAAGAAAAATTGAATATGAAAATTTTTTTTATGTAGAGAAAAAACTTAATTGTACGTTATTCAAAAAATTATAAATATCTATTTAAAAGAGACGTGGAAGAAAAGGAGAAAAAAATTATTATTGAAAAGAGCACTTGCTTCTTCGATTCAATTAGTAACGCACCGTCCCCAACCACAAACGAAAAGGAATATTTACGTCCAATCGAACGAAATGGCAGAGATACTAAAAATCTAATGAGCGGATGACATAAAATGTAATTCAATAATTCAGTGAAGCAGATTCCTTTCTGCGAAGAAGCATGAAACCAAACAATTACTAATTATAATAAAGAAATAAGAGGAACTTCCGAGAAAAAAAAATTCTAAGTAAATTACAACATATATATTATGCATATTATTAAAACATATTAGAGCCTATCGTATAACATCTCTGTAGGTATTCTAAATTAGAGATTTTTTCCTAGGCTCAAATGTAGTTTATTAATGCGATTCAGTTTTAAAATTGTTTTCTACGTGGTGAAATTTGAAGGCCAGGAAGAATACAAAGTGTGATTGGTGGCATGGAGAATAGTGAGATCTCAAAGAAAACCTCTGTGTTTTTCAACACCTCACATTACAAGAACTTCTTTTTTTTAAATGAACTAGATTAAAAATTGAGGAAAACAACCTTGTTTCATTTTATTATGTACATAGTCGATGGTTGTTCATATTGCTGAGTACCAACAAATTAAGAAAGAATTGAACATTTAATGTGAATTTGTATTAAAAGTGTTTTTTTTTTAAATTTTTTTTTTTAATAATACTGGGTGTTTTCCGCAGCTTCCTCGCCCTGGAACAATCAGGGTATATCCTGGGTGGTCCTTATCTAGTAGATATGAATTTAATCGACAGGCTAAGAATAATGGGCAAAATCGGGCCATTATAAGGGGGGGTCTTCATAAATTCCCAAAAAATGAAAGTCTGACAATTGACACCTCATTTTAAAGATTTTTACACGCTGAATACGATCATAAAGTCAGAATAATTATTGCGATACCTTATTTCGTTCTCAAACCTCACTACTTTGAAGATAAAGAAACGTGGTTGATCCGAGATCGCAATTCTGACTTCACCGTCGTGTTTAGAGTTGAAATATCGAAAAGCTAAGGTGGGTTTGGGGTTGTTGGGGGGGTTCTTCATAAATTCCCAAAAAATGAAAAGTGTTCAGCATTGAAAAATCTATAAGCTGAGGGGGTTTAGGGAGTTGGGGGGGGGGGGGATTATCCATAACTCCCCAAATGAAACAGTCTTACAAGTGACACCTCATTTTAAGGGTTTTTACACGCTGAATAAGATGGTTAAGTCAGAATTTTGCTGTATCTTCTTCCGCTCTCAAACTGGAGCACTTTGAAGATGAAGAAACGTGATTGATACTTGAGATATTCTTCATGGACATTATGTTCTTTAGTGGAGACATTTTACATAAAACCAATTATTTTTTCGGAAACTCGCTCATATAGCCATGCTACATGACCAAAATTCGGTATACCTATAGGGGGTATTTCAGGCCACTGATTACGAATCCGGGATCAGGTTTGAAAAATTCAAGGCGGACTGTGGATATTGTTGTGAGGAGTCAATAACACTAGGTACCACACTTGGCAACCTTTTGTATATAGAGATTGAATAAAAATATCAGTTCGCGTTTTGATAGTCTTGTGACAACACCATTGTTTCTTCATTTGTGAGATTTCTAGTTTAGTTCTTCTTTGTGTTCTTATTTGAGTTCATAAAACTGGTGGCAGCGGTGGGATACTTTCAACAATCTGTCTGTGTGGTGTAGGTAAGTGTTTGAAGTGCACCCAGTGAAAATGGACACGTTCGACGATGAGGTAGCGGGACCCGATTGTGTCTGAGGGAGGTGACGAGCAAGTCAATACAGGAGACGATGAGGTGCGGCCAGGGAGACAGGGGTTGCTGGGGGATCCGGACGTGTTGGCCGAGTTTAACGCCTTTGGGAAGCTGGAAAGGCAGCCCTGCGACAAGAAGTGCTAAGGTCGTTAGCTGAACACATGCGACATGAATGGAGTGCTTATCTCGGGGCAATGAGGCAGCTTTGACAAGAGAGTATAGGCCAGAATCCAAACAGTGCTAGGACGTGTGCCATGGCAGACAATAGTACTAGGAGCGTAGCGTGGCTCTGAACTTGGGGGTACCGCACCCCCCCCCCCCCCCCCACACACACTTCCTAACTCTCTCACCCTAAAAATGAAAAATAGACTTAGCTAGATCACATTTAATGTCATCTAGAATGACTCTATAGCAAAATTGCTATAGAGTCATTCTAGATGACATTAAATCTTATACTTTTATAAGATCATTTTGGGGATACATAACATGTATTATATTATAATTTTCGGTGTCTTTTGGCAGTCTTTTGTTCTGAAACGGATTTTAGTATATACATTTTTTGGAAATTCGAGTTTAAAACATTACCATCTTTTATTATAATTGGCAGCCTTGTTTTGGTTGGAATGTTTTTTGTTTGAAATTACTTGATTAAATTGTGTCGTATCGAGAACATTGTTTCACATCCTCATAGTATGGTAGAAACTGAAACAAACCAGGACGTATCGTCGTACCTCAGACATAGATTCAAGCCTGAAATTTCAAGAAAATTTGATGGTAATGTGGGAAATTGGATAGGTTTTTGGACCCAATTTGAAAAGATCCATCAATCGGCTAAGTGGTCAGAGGACGAAAAATTGGCATCGGCTGCTTGTGTTTTCATAAGGTCAGAGAAAGAGGGCGGTGTCTTTGTGAGCCTTGTTATGGTTAAGTCACGTGTGGCTCCCCCCGAAAATGTAACGATACCTCATCTGGAACTGATTGCCGCTCTAATGGGGTCCAGATTGTACAAGTTGGTTTCATCAAGCTTCAACATGGACTCTGAGAATACATTTTTCTGGTCAGATTCTTCGGTGGTTATAAGCTGGATCAAAAATGCGGGTCCATGGAACAGGGGCGTTGCGTCCATAAGGCCACTTGGGCCACTGCCCCGGCATCCAGAAACACAAAAAACTCGACAAAAAAAATATGCCACCCAGTTGGCATTCGAATATCGTTCCGTATACTGCACCTAGCATTTTCACGAAGTCAAAGAGTTCTCTCTCTCTCTGTCCCAACCTATGTCCAGCATGGCTGCGGCCAAGACAAGTAACTGGGAAGAAGAAGAAGAAGAACGATATTCGATCATTCTATCAGAATATATCGACAGTAATCGATGTTTTGCAATCGAAATCGAAACCTACGCTTCAGGGCCTGGGACCGGGTATTGCCATGGCAACGGACACGACGCTTTACGAAGTGGCCTGCCTGCGCATGCTCAGTAGAGTAAAAATTCGGTAAGCCACGCCTCGTTCCGGCCCGGGGCCAAAAAAATCGTTTGTGTTCACAATCGATTCGATCGTTTCAATTCATCTTGTTATCTCGATAGTAAAACTTGTGATTCACAAGTTGTGAATCACTTATTTCGTCATAACAGAGTTCCCCTGACAGATTTGGATTTTTTTGTGGTAATTAAGTGCGTTGTTTCTTGTCTGTGGTCTTGTGGATTGATCAACGTAAACATACACAGATAAGTACCTAGCTTCTAGTTTTTAGTTGATGTTTAGTTTATTTGTTTCTGTATTTTTGTACCACATGAATTCGGTGGCTAACTTACAGTCGAAGTTTTCGACGTTTTCCTACGAGGATCGGGTGATGATTAAAAGTTTAGGAAGAGATAGGCCTTTGCTGAATATTACTCAGGCAGTAAATAAAGGAAAGGGTGTTGCTGCCTTGAGGAAGTTCAATGTTGACATGTATAACAAAGCTGAGTGGCTCACAGGATGTCCCATTAAAAACTCTAGCCATGAATAATCTAGTCACTATACTCTTCAGTCATAATGTTATGGTCCTAACTCGTGATCTCTTTCTTGTGTGCTCTGAAAGTGGTGGTGGCTACCTACCTAATGACATTACTCATATTTTTGTACGTTGTCTTCACACATTTTTGTACATATTTTATTTATGGAAGTGGGTGGGTGGGTGGGATTGCTCCGCAGCCACCTCCTCGTATGAAGCTATAGCTTCTGGTAATCCCGGGTACTGGTCAGAACTACTGTGAACACAGAGCTTACATTCTGACTTGCTAAGAGCTGCGGTTGATTAAAATACACCCATTTCTCATAAGAAGACTCCTGTTGGAAAACATTTACATGTTAGTGGTGGGGGGGAGAGGGGGAGGGGTGTCTACAGGCATTCAAAACTACTTGACCACTTGGAGTGCAACATTGGGAATTTCCGGAGAATTGTTTAATTCACACCCAAAAGTTTCAGTCATAAATTTGCGAAACGCTAACCCCTCTTCAGAACGCAAGTCAATGTTGAAATCTCCACACAGTACAACCGGTAAGTCGTATAGCTTGAGCTCGTCGATGAACAGAAACAAACCCTTGAGTTTGATCGAGTACGGTAGTAGATATCGCTCGAAGAACATGATTTTATCGTTCAGTGTTGTCCCATTTGAAAGATACGTCGCCACGAATAGTACACGCTTTGTCAGTTGTGTTCAGAAGTCCCTCAAGGGCCTACATACCAAATCTCAGAATCGTGGGATCATTAGGGAAAAAACTGGATTCTAGAGCCACTCAGCTGATCTGGGATCGGTCAGTTGTGTTCAGAAGTCCCTCAAGGGCCCACATACCAAATCTCAGAATCGTGGGATCATTAGGGAAAAAACAGGATTTTAGAGCCACTCAGCTGATCTGGGATCGGTCAGTTGTGTTCAGAAGTCCCTCAAGGGCCTACATACCAAATCTCAGAATCGTGGGATCATTAGGGAAAAAACTGGATTCTAGAGCCACTCAGCTGATCTGGGATCGGTCAGTTGTGTTCAGAAGTCCCTCAAAGGCCCACATACCAAATCTCAGAATCGTGGGATCATTAGGGAAAAAACTGGATTCTAGAGCCACTCAGCTGATCTGGGATCGGTCAGTTGTGTTCAGAAGTCCCACATACCAAATCTCAGAATCATGGGATCATTAGGGAAAAAACAGGATTTTAGAGCCACTCAGCTGATCTGGGATCGGTCAGTTGTGTTCAGAAGTCCCTCAAGGGCCTACATACCAAATCTCAGAATCGTGGGATCATTAGGGAAAAAGGGGTACGGTGCTTGTGAAGTGGTTAAGCTTTTCATTATACTTAGCTCCTTAATGAGGAAAAGGGCGGGCGGGGAAAGTGGATATCATAACTTTTTCCGGCCTCTGAAGAATGATATTTGCGAGGCGGGGTGATTTTTACACGGAGCGTTTTTTGGGGGGATAGGTATCTTCTTGTAGACAAGACACATCAAAATTTACATCAAAGTTGGTGGGGGGTATTGGTTGAAACCATCACAGATAGCTATTTCAATTATTTTACATGAAAGAAACAATAAATGAACGGCTAACACTTCTGTGGGTAAGTCCAGTAGAATAATAAACCCATGTGACAAGGACTTTGCAGCGTTTTAACATACTAATATTGTTTTACAACAAAATTTGTGAGTAATTAGGTAATTTGCGGATTGATAATAAAATAAATAATCCCCAGGGCCAGAGGCTCCCAAGCTCCATACTAACCTGCAAGACAGGAACGAAAAGCTGAGTAGTCTACATTTCACCCATCTAAAAAATTGCCGGTAGCCTCTAGCCGCCGGGTGCCTCTGGCCGGGCAATACGTATATATATATATATGTATATATATATAAGAAAGAAGATCGGAGACCGAGTTAGAGTTTTTAAAAAACGTTTATTTCAATTTACACACACGGAATAAGGTTACTGCACGGACACGGATGTTGACGGGCGTGAAGAGTGGGCAAGACTGACTAGCGAGGTGCTGAGGGCGCCCGCTTATATACGTTATTGGGTTGCTGAATCAGCAGTACATTGTTATGTATGGGGACGGGACGAAGTGGGTACATAACTCCTCCCCCCTAAGATAAAATTTTGGGGACAAAAATTTTCAAAACAGGGTCAACAACAGACAACAATAGGTCACAAAACAGATACAATAGTAATGTCCGTGTAGCGTAGGTACAAAAAAATACGAATACAACGAGAGAAAGGAGAAAAACCACAGAAATACAAAAAATACAAATACAAAAAATACAAATACAAAAAATACAAAACATTATACAAAATACAAAAATACAGACAAAATACAAAAATACAAAAAGAGCAATCTTCGACTCAAATACTTCGTGAAAACGAAAAAAACTTGACTTCTTATCGACTCGACGTGTTTATTTGAGTTTGAATGGACCTTCAAGAAGAGCAATTGTCGACTCAAATACTTCGTGAAAACGAAAAAAAGTTGACTTCATATCGACTCGACGTGTTTATTTGAGTTCGAATGGACCTTCAAGAAGAGCAATTGTCGACTCAAATACATCGTGCAAACGAAAAAAAGTTGACTTCATATCGAGTCGAGGTGTTTATTTGAGTTCGAATGGACCTTCAAGAAGAGCAATTGTCGACTCAAATACATCGTGAAAACGAAAAAAAGTTGACTTCATATCGACTCGACGTGTTTATTTGAGTTCGAATGGACCTTCAAGAAGAGCATTTGTCGACTCAAATACTTCGTGAAAACGAAAAAACTCTGCAAATTCTTGACACAACGGTTCATTATCTTCTTTGTACAGATCACCCTTCTGTCTAGATCACTAGGTCTAAATGTCTAGATCCTAAATGTTAGATTAATTATTATTATCAATTATCACTAATTATTAACAATTTTATCAAGTACCTAGTGATAATTATTATAATTTATTGTTAGGTATTAATCATTCGTATTTATTATTAATAATAATTATTATTAACTATGATTAATTAATACGATATAATTCTGGGGTTTTTATTACTACGTCGGTAATAATTTTTCTATAAAAAAAGTACCTACCAACAAACATTCGAAATTACCTTCATTTCCGTAGCACGAAACGCACCTCAGAACAACAAACTCGACATCACTTAAGCCATATGATGTTCAAAGAGCTTGTTAGAATGAAAATAGACCTGTATTTCAACAGTTTGATTCACGATCGTGATGTGAGGCACAATCTTTGAGCCGTCATTGTGAACGAACGGCTGGTCGTACAAAGCTGCGGATGGTCTTAAAAAATTCTACGGAACAAACTCTATCTAAATATGAAATAAAAAACATAGCGTTCTATATGAATTTTTCGAGATATGAAATTTTCAAAATTCGTTTTGAACCCCTTCCCCTTGACCTAGGGTTCTGAAAAGTTTCGAGGACCATTGTGGGGTTGGTCGAAACCCATTAAAAAAAATTTCGTAATTTTAACTCAACGCTAACTGGGCAAAGTGGCGCGGACGGCGTACGGCGGACGGCGTACGGCGGACGGACGGATTTTTTTTTATTCGATTTTCTGAATCTACGTATCTTGAAACGTAAACCAACAAATTTTGAGGGGGGGTTAAAAAATTTTTTTCTTTGGGCGATTCCATTGGTTCATTATCGAAGATAATAAACCAAAAGTTGACTTCATATCGACTCGAGGTGTTTATTTGAGTTCGAATGGACCTTCAAGAAGAGCAATTGTCGACTCAAATACTTCGTGAAAACGAAAAATAGTTGACTTCATATCGACTCGAGGTGTTTATTTGAGTTCGAATGGACCTTCAAGAATAGCGATTGTCGACTCAAATACTTCGTGAAAACGAAAAAAAGTTGACTTCATATCGACTCGAGGTGTTTATTTGAGTTCGAACGGACCTTCAAGAAGAGCAATCGTCGACTCAAATACTTCGTGAAAACGAAAAAAACTTGACTTCATATCGACTCGACGTGTTTATTTGAGTTCGAATGGACCTTCAAGAAGAGCGATTGTCGACTCAAATACTTCGTGAAAACGAAAAAAAGTTGACTTCATATCGACTCGAGGTGTTTATTTGAGTTCGAATGGACCTTCAAGAAGAGCAATCGTCGACTCAAATACTTCGTGAAAACGAAAAAAACTTGACTTCTTATCGACTCGACGTGTTTATTTGAGTTTGAATGGACCTTCAAGAAGAGCAATTGTCGACTCAAATACTTCGTGAAAACGAAAAAAAGTTGACTTCATATCGACTCGACGTGTTTATTTGAGTTCGGATGGACCTTCAAGAAGAGCAATTGTCTACTCAAATACATCGTGCAAACGAAAAAAAGTTGACTTCATATCGAGTCGAGGTGTTTATTTGAGTTCGAATGGACCTTCAAGAAGAGCAATTGTCGACTCAAATACATCGTGAAAACGAAAAAAAGTTGACTTCATATCGACTCGACGTGTTTATTTGAGTTCGAATGGACCTTCAAGAAGAGCAATTGTCGACTCAAATACTTCGTGAAAACGAAAAAAAGTTGACTTCATATCGACTCGAGGTGTTTATTTGAGTTCGAATGGACCTTCAAGAAGAGCAATTGTCTACTCAAATACTTCGTAAAAACGAAAAAAAGTTGACTTCATGTCGACTCGAGGTGTTGATTTGAGTTCGAATGGACCTTCAAGAAGAGGAATTGTCGACTCAAATACTTCGTGCAAACGAAAAAAAGTTGACTTCATATCGCCTCGAGGTGTTTATTTGAGTTCGAATGGACCTTCAAGAAGAGCAATTGTCGACTCAAATACTTCGTGAAAACGAAAAAAAGTTGACTTCATATCGACTCGAGGTGTTTATTTGAGTTCGAATGGACCTTCAAGAAGAGCAATTGTCGACTCAAATACTTCGTGAAAACGAAAAAAAGTTGACTTCATATCGACTCGAGGTGTTTATTTGAGTTCGAATGGACCTTCAAGAAGAGCAATTGTCGACTCAAATACTTCGTGAAAACGAAAAAAAGTTGACTTCATATCGACTCGAGGTGTTTATTTGAGTTCGAATGGACCTTCAAGAAGAGCGATTGTCGACTCAAATACTTCGTGAAAACGAAAAAAAGTTGACTTCATATCGACTCGAGGTGTTTATTTGAGTTCGAATGGACCTTCAAGAAGAGCAATCGTCGACTCAAATACTTCGTGAAAACGAAAAAAACTTGACTTCTTATCGACTCGACGTGTTTATTTGAGTTTGAATGGACCTTCAAGAAGAGCAATTGTCGACTCAAATACTTCGTGAAAACGAAAAAAAGTTGACTTCATATCGACTCGACGTGTTTATTTGAGTTCGGATGGACCTTCAAGAAGAGCAATTGTCGACTCAAATACATCGTGCAAACGAAAAAAAGTTGACTTCATATCGAGTCGAGGTGTTTATTTGAGTTCGAATGGACCTTCAAGAAGAGCAATTGTCGACTCAAATACATCGTGAAAACGAAAAAAAGTTGACTTCATATCGACTCGACGTGTTTATTTGAGTTCGAATGGACCTTCAAGAAGAGCAATTGTCGACTCAAATACTTCGTGAAAACGAAAAAAACTCTGCAAATTCTTGACACAACGGTTCATTATCTTCTTTGTACAGATCACCCTTCTGTCTAGATCACTAGGTCTAAATGTCTAGATCCTAAATGTTAGATTAATTATTATTATCAATTATCACTAATTATTAACAATTTTATCAAGTACCTAGTGATAATTATTATAATTTATTATTAGGTATTAATCATTCGTATTTATTATTAATAATAATTATTATTAACTATGATTAATTAATACGATATAATTCTGGGGTTTTTATTACTACGTCGGTAATAATTTTTCTATAAAAGAAGTACCTACCAACAAACATTCGAAATTACCTTCATTTCCGTAGCACGAAACGCACCTCAGAACAACAAACTCGACATCACTTAAGCCATATGATGTTTCAAAGAGCTTGTTAGAATGAAAATGGACCTGTATTTCAACAGTTTGATTCACGATCGTGATGTGAGGCACAATCTTTGAGCCGTCATTGTGAACGAACGGCTGGTCGTACAAAGCTGCGGATGGTCTTAAAAAATTCTACGGAACAAACTCTATCTAAATATGAAATAAAAAACATAGCGTTCTATATGAATTTTTCGAGATATGAAATTTTCAAAATTTCAAAATTCGTTTTGAACCCCTTCCCCTTGACCTAGGGTTATGAAAAGTTTCGAGGACCATTGTGGGGTTGGTCGAAACCCATTAAAAAAAATTTCGTAATTTTAACTCAACGCTAACTGGGCAAAGTGGCGCGGACGGCGTACGGCGGACGGCGTACGGCGGACGGACGGATTTTTTTTTATTCGATTTTCTGAATCTACGTATCTTGAAACGTAAACCAACAAATTTTGAGGGGGGGTTAACAAATTTGAGGGAGGTGTTTATTTGAGTTCGAATGGACCTTCAAGAAGAGCGATTGTCGACTCAAATACTTCGTGAAAACGAAAAAAACTTGACTTCTTATCGACTCGACGTGTTTATTTGAGTTTGAATGGACCTTCAAGAAGAGCAATTGTCGACTCAAATACTTCGTGAAAACGAAAAAAAGTTGACTTCATATCGACTCGACGTGTTTATTTGAGTTCGAATGGACCTTCAAGAAGAGCAATTGTCGACTCAAATACATCGTGCAAACGAAAAAAAGTTGACTTCATATCGAGTCGAGGTGTTTATTTGAGTTCGAATGGACCTTCAAGAAGAGCAATTGTCGACTCAAATACATCGTGAAAACGAAAAAAAGTTGACTTCATATCGACTCGACGTGTTTATTTGAGTTCGAATGGACCTTCAAGAAGAGCAATTGTCGACTCAAATACTTCGTGAAAACGAAAAAAACTCTGCAAATTCTTGACACAACGGTTCATTATCTTCTTTGTACAGATCACCCTTCTGTCTAGATCACTAGGTCTAAATGTCTAGATCCTAAATGTTAGATTAATTATTATTATCAATTATCACTAATTATTAACAATTTTATCAAGTACCTAGTGATAATTATTATAATTTATTATTAGGTATTAATCATTCGTATTTATTATTAATAATAATTATTATTAACTATGATTAATTAATACGATATAATTCTGGGGTTTTTATTACTACGTCGGTAATAATTTTTCTATAAAAGAAGTACCTACCAACAAACATTCGAAATTACCTTCATTTCCGTAGCACGAAACGCACCTCAGAACAACAAACTCGACATCACTTAAGCCATATGATGTTTCAAAGAGCTTGTTAGAATGAAAATGGACCTGTATTTCAACAGTTTGATTCACGATCGTGATGTGAGGCACAATCTTTGAGCCGTCATTGTGAACGAACGGCTGGTCGTACAAAGCTGCGGATGGTCTTAAAAAATTCTACGGAACAAACTCTATCTAAATATGAAATAAAAAACATAGCGTTCTATATGAATTTTTCGAGATATGAAATTTTCAAAATTTCAAAATTCGTTTTGAACCCCTTCCCCTTGACCTAGGGTTATGAAAAGTTTCGAGGACCATTGTGGGGTTGGTCGAAACCCATTAAAAAAAATTTCGTAATTTTAACTCAACGCTAACTGGGCAAAGTGGCGCGGACGGCGTACGGCGGACGGCGTACGGCGGACGGCGTACGGCGGACGGCGTACGGCGGACGGCGTACGGCGGACGGCGTACGGCGGACGGACGGATTTTTTTTTATTCGATTTTCTGAATCTACGTATCTTGAAACGTAAACCAACAAATTTTGAGGGGGGGTTAAAAAATTTTTTTCTTTGGGCGATTCCAATGGTTCATTATCGAAGATAATAAACCAAAAGTTGAC
This sequence comes from Stenodema calcarata, assembly GCA_963920205.1. NCBI lineage: Eukaryota > Metazoa > Arthropoda > Insecta > Hemiptera > Miridae > Stenodema > Stenodema calcarata. Next base: position 795,912 of record OY986060.1, on the reverse strand, counting down.
TTCATATCGACTCGAGGTGTTTATTTGAGTTCGAATGGACCTTCAAGAAGAGCAATTGTCGACTGAAATACTTCGTGAAAACGAAAAAAAGTTGACTTCATATCGACTCGAGGTGTTTATTTGAGTTCGAATGGACCTTCAAGAAGAGCAATTGTCTACTCAAATAGGTACTTCGTAAAAACGAAAAAAAGTTGACTTCATGTCGACTCGAGGTGTTGATTTGAGTTCGAATGGACCTTCAAGAAGAGCAATTGTCGACTCAAATAGTTCGTGAAAACGAAAAAAAGTTGACTTCATATCGACTCGACGTGTTTATTTGAGTTCGAATGGACCTTCAAGAAGAGCAATTGTCGACTCAAATACTTCGTGAAAACGAAAAAAAGTTGACTTCATATCGACTCGAGGTGTTGATTTGAGTTCGAATGGACCTTCAAGAAGAGCAATGGTCGACTCAAATACTTCGTGAAAACGAAAAAAAGGTTGACTTCATATCGACTCGACGTGTTTATTTGAGTTCGAATGGACCTTCAAGAAGAGCAATTGTCGACTCAAATACTTCGTGAAAACGAAAAAAGTTGACTTCATATCGACTCGACGTGTTTATTTGAGTTCGAATGGACCTTCAAGAAGAGCAATTGTCGACTCAAATACTTCGTGCAAACGAAAAAAAGTTGACTTCATATCGACTCGACGTGTTTATTTGAGTTCGAATGGACCTTCAAGAAGAGAAATTGTCGACTCAAATACTTCGTGCAAACGAAAAAAAGGTGACTTCATATCGACTCGAGGTGTTTATTTGAGTTCGAATGGACCTTCAAGAAGAGCAATTGTCGACTCAAATACTTCGTGAAAACGAAAAAAAGTTGACTTCATATCGACGTGTTTATTTGAGTTCGAATGGACCTTCAAGATGAGCAATTGTCGACTCAAATACTTCGTGAAAACGAAAAATAGTTGACTTCATATCGACTCGAGGTGTTTATTTGAGTTCGAATGGACCTTCAAGAATAGCGATTGTCGACTCAAATACTTCGTGAAAACGAAAAAAAGTTGACTTCATATCGACTCGAGGTGTTTATTTGAGTTCGAACGGACCTTCAAGAAGAGCAATCGTCGACTCAAATACTTCGTGAAAACGAAAAAAACTTGACTTCATATCGACTCGACGTGTTTATATGAGTTCGAATGGACCTTCAAGAAGAGCAATTGTCGACTCAAATACTTCGTGAAAACGAAAAAAAGTTGACTTCATATCGACTCGACGTGTTTATTTGAGTTCGAATGGACCTTCAAGAAGAGCAATTGTCGACTCAAATACATCGTGAAAACGAAAAAAAGTAGACTTCATATCGAGTTGAGGTGTTTATTTTAGGTCGAATGGACCTTCAAGAAGAGCAATCGTCGACTCAAATACTTCGTGAAAACGAAAAAAAGTTGACTTCATATCGACTCGAGGTGTTTATTTGAGTTCGAATGAACCTTCAAGAAGAGCAATTGTCGACTCAAATACTTCGTGGAAACGAAAAAAAGTTGACTTCATATCGACTCGAGGTGTTTATTTAAGTCGAATGGACCTTCAAGAAGAGCAATTGTCGACTCAAATGATTCGTGAAAATGAAAAAAAGTTGACTTCATGTCGACTCGAGGTGTTGATTTGAGTTCGAATGGACCTCCAAGAAGAGCAATTGTCGACTCAAATACTCCGTGAAAACGAAAAAAAGTTGACTTCATATCGACTCGAGGTGTTTATTTGAGTTCGAATGGACCTTCAAGAAGAGCAATTGTCGACTCAAATACTCCGTGAAAACGAAAAAAACTTGACTTCATATCGACTCGAGGTGTTTATTTGAGTTCGAATGCACCTTCAAGAAGAGCAATTGTCGACTGAAATACTTCGTGAAAACGAAAAAAAGTTGACTTCATATCGACTCGAGGTGTTTATTTGAGTTCGAATGGACCTTCAAGAAGAGCGATTGTCGACTCAAATACTTCGTGAAAACGAAAAAAACTTGACTTCTTATCGACTCGACGTGTTTATTTGAGTTTGAATGGACCTTCAAGAAGAGCAATTGTCGACTCAAATACTTCGTGAAAACGAAAAAAAGTTGACTTCATATCGACTCGACGTGTTTATTTGAGTTCGAATGGACCTTCAAGAAGAGCAATTGTCGACTCAAATACATCGTGCAAACGAAAAAAAGTTGACTTCATATCGAGTCGAGGTGTTTATTTGAGTTCGAATGGACCTTCAAGAAGAGCAATTGTCGACTCAAATACATCGTGAAAACGAAAAAAAGTTGACTTCATATCGACTCGACGTGTTTATTTGAGTTCGAATGGACCTTCAAGAAGAGCAATTGTCGACTCAAATACTTCGTGAAAACGAAAAAAAGTTGACTTCATATCGACTCGAGGTGTTTATTTGAGTTCGAATGGACCTTCAAGAAGAGCAATTGTCGACTCAAATACTTCGTGAAAACGAAAAAAACTTGACTTCATATCGACTCGAGGTGTTTATCTGAGTTCGAATGGACCTTCAAGAAGAGCAATTGTCGACTCAAATACTCCGTGAAAACGAAAAAAAGTTGACTTCATATCGACTCGAGGTGTTTATTTGAGTTCGAATGGACCTTCAAGAAGAGCAATTGTCGACTCAAATACTTCGTGCAAACGAAAAAAACTTGACTTCATATCGACTCGAGGTGTTTATTTGAGTTCGAATGGACCTTCAAGAAGAGCAATTGTCGACTCAAATACTCCGTGAAAACGAAAAAAACTTGACTTCATATCGACTCGAGGTGTTTATTTGAGTTCGAATGGACCTTCAAGAAGAGCAATTGTCGACTCAAATACTTCGTGAAAACGAAAAAAAGTTGACTTCATATCGACTCGAGGTGATTATTTGAGTTCGAACGGACCTTCAAGAAGAGCAATCGTCGACTCAAATACTTTGTGAAAACGTAAAAAACTTGACTTCATATCGACTCGAGGTGTTTATTTGAGTTCGAATGGACCTTCAAGAAGAGCAATTGTCGACTCAAATACTTCGTGCAAACGATAAAAAGGTGACTTCATATCGACTCGAGGTGTTTTTTTTTTTTTTTTTTTTTTTTTTTTTTATTGGCATCGTACAAATTATACATGTTGCCATACATTATTTACAGGATTGATGGATTGATTTTTAACATTATAACATGACATAATTCGTCTACACAAATAACCTCAGCGATAACTTATTGACCTCCAATTCAGAACGAGTACATTGTTCGGATAGAAAATTCGGATAAAATCTAAATCATACATACATTCTAAGGGTGTTAAAAAATTCAAATATATCTTGGTATAAATGTACATTTCTTAACAAACCATGATAATTGAACGGATGAATAAGGGAGGGGGTAATAGTTTCAAATAAGGTTTCTCGTTCTTCGTTGTATGCTACGCAGCTCATGACCATGTGCTCTAGAGATCCGTCCGCTTCCCCACATGCCTGGCACAACGGTGTGTCAAGGACACCCATTCTATGTTTAAACACTGGACAGAGTCCATGATTTGAACGAAGTCTATTCATTAAAACAATCAATGCTCTACTTGAGATGTCATTAAACCAGGGCACCAAGGGAGGTGAAGGGTTTATATGTTTATAAAATAATCCTTTTTCTGAGTTCTGGTACAAATCTTTCCATCTATTGCGGTAATATGAATTGATAAAGAAAATTAAATCTTCTTTAGGTATCCGCAAGTCTACAGATGCACCAGTAATCCCCCCTGTTTTAGCTAAACTGTCCACCTTTTCATTGTATCCAATACCGCAATGAGCTTTGATCCATACAAAGTTAACTGATACGCCTACCCCTTTCAATTTCACCAATTCCTCAAGTATGACCCCGATCAATGGATTGCGGGCCCTTCGGGTTCCACCTTTAAACAATTTAAGGACACTTAATGCATCGGAAAATAGCACCACGTCCGATATTCCAGTATCAGATTCTGCAAGTGAAGAAGTTACATACTTCAAAGCTAATAGAATAGCTATGATTTCTGCTGTGAAATTCGAACATTCTGGAGCTAATTTAAACATTTCCTGGTGAGAGTTTGTGACATCCAAAAAGGCGCAACCAACGATATCTTTATTTTTAGAGCCATCCGTGAAAAGTTTTGTGTGCCTTGCCCATTGGTTGTCTAAATATTCCAAAAATACATTATTCATCAAGTAAGGTGCTACATTTGATGGTTTAGGGTAACACACCACTTTGACCGGAAACAATAATGCGTCAAATGTATACTGGAATTGCGATGGGCGAGGGCCTGTCCACAGTGCATTCAGATTGCAATAATCTTGTGTGAAGCTATGTACAATGGGAGGGCATACCTTACGTATCCATTCCCTTTGAGTCAATACGTTGGTACTCAACTCTGCAATTTCATTCAGAATCGGTGACTCTCGAGCTTTTAATCGTAATAAATAGCGATCAGAGAGGATTGATCTACGCAAGTGAAGTGGTAGTTCTCCCGCCTCCGCCAACAAAACATCGATAGGTGTTGTTGCCAGCAAGCCCAAGCAAGTCCTCAAGCACTTATATTGCAATCGTGAAATTTTTATTAGGTGAGATTGACAGGCTTGTCCGTAAAAAACGGAAGCGAAATCTATTATTGCTCGAATGGTGGCTTTGTAAAACGTCAGCGCCGTTGTTGGATGTGCTCCCCATTTACAATGAGTTACCATTCTTAATATATTGTAGTATTTTTCGCTCTTATTTAGAATATGATCGATGTGGTTCTTCCACGTCAACGTTTTACTCAACCACAAACCTAAGAATTTCACCTCGGTGCGAACTGGAAACTGGCAGCCTGCTAAATTCACGTGCTCTCCCAATAACAGTTTTCGTTTTCTAGTGAAAGGAACTAATATAGATTTTTCGGCTGATAAATATAAACCTTTCCCCAGCGACCAATTTTGGAGACGATTTACAAATTGATTTAGCCGATCAATACCTTCCTGCAATGCATCGCATTCAACATAAACAATTGTCGACTCAAATACTTCGTGAAAACGAAAAAAACTTGCCTTCATATCGACTCGAGGTGTTTATTTGAGTTCGAATGGACCTTCAAGAAGAGCAATTGTCGACTCAAATACTCCGTGAAAACGAAAAAAAGTTGACTTCATATCGACTCGAGGTGTTTATTTGAGTTCGAATGGACCTTCAAGAAGAGCAATTGTCGACTCAAATACTCCGTGAAAACGAAAAAAACTTGACTTCATATCGACTCGAGGTGTTTATTTGAGTTCGAATGCACCTTCAAGAAGAGCAATTGTCGACTGAAATACTTCGTGAAAACGAAAAAAAGTTGACTTCATATCGACTCGAGGTGTTTATTTGAGTTCGAATGGACCTTCAAGAAGAGCAATTGTCGACTGAAATACTTCGTGAAAACGAAAAAAAGTTGACTTCATATCGACTCGAGGTGTTTATTTGAGTTCGAATGGACCTTCAAGAAGAGCAATTGTCGACTCAAATGATTCGTGAAAATGAAAAAAAGGTTGACTTCATGTCGACTCGAGGTGTTGATTTGAGTTCGAATGGACCTTCAAGAAGAGCAATTGTCGACTCAAATACTTCCTGCAAACGAAAAAAAGTTGACTTCATATCGACTCGAGGTGTTTATTTGAGTTCGAATGGACCTTCAAGAAGAGCAATTGTCGACTCAAATACTTCGTAAAAACGAAAAAAAGTTGACTTCATGTCGACTCGAGGTGTTGATTTGAGTTCGAATGGACCTTCAAGAAGAGCAATTGTCGACTCAAATAGTTCGTGAAAACGAAAAAAAGTTGACTTCATATCGACTCGACGTGTTTATTTGAGTTCGAATGGACCTTCAAGAAGAGCAATTGTCGACTCAAATACTTCGTGAAAACGAAAAAAGTTGACTTCATATCGACTCGACGTGTTTATTTGAGTTCGAATGGACCTTCAAGAAGAGCAATTATTGCAATTATTGCTCTTCTTGAAGGTCCATTCGAACTCAAATAAACACCTCGAGTCGATATGAAGTCAACTTTTTTTCGTTTTCACGGAGTATTTGAGTCGACAATTGCTCTTCTTGAAGGTCCATTCGAACTCAAATAAACACCTCGAGTCGATATGAAGTCAAGTTTTTTTCGTTTTCACGAAGTATTTGAGTAGACAATTGCTCTTCTTGAAGGTCCATTCGAACTCAAATAAACACCTCGAGTCGATATGAAGTCACCTTTTTTTCGTTTGCACGAAGTATTTGAGTCGACAATTGCTCTTCTTGAAGGTCCATTCGAACTCAAATAAACACGTCGAGTCGATATGAAGTCAACTTTTTTCCGTTTTCACGAAGTATTTGAGTCGACAATTGCTCATCTTGAAGGTCCATTCGAACTCAAATAAACACGTCGAGTCGATATGAAGTCAAGTTTTTTTCGTTTTCACGAAGTATTTGAGTCGACAATTGCTCTTCTTGAAGGTCCATTCGAACTCAAATAAACACCTCGAGTCGATATGAAGTCAACTTTTTTTCGTTTTCACGAAGTATTTGAGTCGACAATTGCTCTTCTTGAAGGTCCATTCGAACTCAAATAAACACCTCGAGTCGATATGAAGTCAAGTTTTTTTCGATTTCACGAAGTATTTGAGTCGACAATTGCTCTTCTTGAAGGTCCATTCGAACGCAAATAAACACCTCGAGTCGATAT